>CAUG01000288.1:42403-82632 GCA_000442785.1 Papiliotrema flavescens NRRL Y-50378
CAAGGTGTGCTCACTGGGCTGGACCTATGCTAACTCCAGATGATGCTCAGCTTCGACATGGCCGAGTTCTCCTGCGGTGATTGGTCAAACGTCCCCTTGTTGAAGATGTATCTCGACAAGTACATGTACCACTCCGCGGCGGCCAAGGTTGAGGGCAAGACGGCCGTAACGACATTCTCGGGCTCGGACTGCACGTTCGGCCAAGGCAGTGTCAACGCGGGCTGGAGTGCGGTCTTTGGCGCGTACAGGAACAACGTGTACTTTATGCCGGCGTACAACACCGACCCGCAACGACTCGGCGGCTTCGACATCCAGGCTGAGGTCAGCTGGGGCTCGGCGTGGCCGTCGAACGGGGCGGACATCGAGATGTCGCGCGATAATTGGTTCATGCAGAATCTTCGGCCGACCGGGAAGAAGTATGTCGGGACGCTTTCGCCGGGATTCTTCACTCACTTCCCCTACAAGGTGGGCCAAAGCTGAGGTATCCGCTCTGACTCCGCTGACCGCAGAACTGGCTGTTGCGAGGGGACAATTGGCTCTTCAGCAAGCGGTGGGAAGACCTCATCTCGATGCGAGCATCTATCGACCAGGTTGAGATAACGACGTGGAACGACTATGGCGAGAGCACGCACGTCGCCTCGATCAAGGGTGACATGCCTCCCGAGGCCAAGCTCTTCGTGACTGCCGACCGTGAGTTCAGCTATCAGACCCTGCTCATCTCAGTGCCGCATGAAGATGTCCTCTCGCTGAACGCCTTCTACGCCACGGCGTGGAAAACGGGCAAGTACCCCGCAATCACCGCGGACAAGGCGTGGGTGATGGCCCGCCCGCACCCCGTCTGGGCCAACCCGTGGGGGGATAGTCTCGGCGCGCCGGACCACCGAGACTGGGTAGGTCACGAGTTCCTGCCGCGCTGACACGCAGACGCAAGACAACTTCTACGCCCAGGTCCATCTCACCGCACCGGCCAATGTCATCCTGTGCGCGGGCGGCAATTGCAAGACGTTCGCTGGAGCGGCAGGCATCAATCGCTTCGCGCAGCCCATGTCCGTCGGACAGGGCATCAGCGTACAGGTCACGCGCGGCGGACAGACGACGGTGAACCTGAAGCCCACCTTTACGTTCAACGGAAACCCTCAGCGATATAACTACAGTGAGCTGGGTCTGAACCCGAGTTTGGTAATGCTGACGGTAGACTTCCTTGTAAAATCCTCGTAACGATCCTGACGATTCGCCACCTATCATTGTCAGCGTAGACTTTTGCTCGCTTGCCCTGTTTTCCTTCTTTCGGGCCCCTGGACATTATATTACGCCACACTCCATGCATCCTCTTTCTTGCGTGTTGGGAGCACCTCACGTACGAATATGGTTCAACGACGATGGAAGCACGCATGTCCAAGTCAAAAGGCACCTGCAAGGCAGCTGCGCTGTGCTGAATACGACCATCGCCCGGATCGCGCCTTGCGTGGTGTCAGGCCACCGAGTTGTGCTGATTGCGATCCCTACGCGTATGGCGACCTTGCATCGGTCATCAGACTTCTGCAGGCACAGCGTCCGTTGGCGAAAGCTTGCATGTCAAGTCGCCACTCGGGTCGCCACTCATGCCGCCACTCGTTTGCCGGTGGCTTCCTACCCCCCATCCCGCGCCATGCCTAGGGCGGTGCTCAGGCTGACAACGGGTCACGCATCTTCCTAGACTCGCCGAAGGCCAACTTGTTGGTAGTCGATGCTTCCCGGCCGCTCGTGTGCCCGTTCTAGATCAGGGCTTATGCATATACAGGGTATGAGTTGATGTGTCAGATGGATCCATAGGATGGCCACTGCACTGGGGACCCTGCGTGGGCGAACAGGTTTCTCGTATAATGAGCCATGTGGAGGAGCGGGGATCTGTCGTTGACCGGACGCCGAGGTGACCGTTGTCTACACACTACCCGCGATGACCTCACAGGACGTGACGGCTACCACGGAAAGTCGCTCCCGTCCCACATGACGTATTTTCCTCCGTGGGTCTCGCGCGTCGCTTCGTCGATCTATACAAGTGAGAAAAGCGACTTAACAGGCGGTGGGAGGCACAGGACGTACTTGTTTCGCGCACAGCGCGACAGCTTCGTCAACGGTCGCCCAAGCGTTGGGAACGCCCAGACCCTTGACGGTGGCGTTGCCCATATCGGTACCGGCGAGTCTGCCACATCAGCAAGGGATGCAGCCGAATATGACCAGCTCACCCGGGATCCATGTTGAAGACGACGAGGTCCGGTTGCTCCTGGTGGATCTTCCGGGAAATGAAGTGCAAGGCCGCCTTGCTCACGCAATATGACGTGTCGGGGAATGGACGCTGTTCGACGCCGCCAATACTGCCGAGGCTGCTGCCCGCGACGATGAACTTGGACCCGAGTCGGAGCAGCCCATGCTTGACCAGCGACTGGAACAGGAGGACATGAGACCAAGCATTGACCTGCATGACGTTTTTCAGCTCGTCAAGGGGCACACTGTCGACTCGCGAAAGGGACCCGGTGATCCCCGCGTTGGCGATCGTGACGTCGACGTGCTTGACGTCGAGGGCGGTTGCAATGTGCTGAATCGCAGAGACCGGATCGGATGGGAGCGCATTGTCAAGCTTGACGATGTGGAGTATGCTGCCGGTGGCGACAGGGAGGGCTGACAGCGATCGGCTTGCCTCGGTGGAAGGGTCCCGGACGCAGGCGAGAACAGTCGTGTTGGGTCGCCACAGAAACGTCTCCACGTAGGCACGCCCCATGCCTGGTTGTCAGACTCCTGTGTAGTGCGGAGAGAGGGCACACCTCTGCTTGCGCCGGTGATGAGATATGTGGTAGCCGAAGTCATGACGGCGGGTCTGAGACTAGCCGTGTGCGGGAAAGGGGTGGCAGTTGATGTACCATACATGCGGCACTTGTAATGCTTTATATCTTTCCATCCAGGTCCGAACACAACCCAAACGACATGTGTGCTTACGTTGAGCACCCTAGAATGTGCGGTAATCCGGACATCGGCAGTATGGTACACGGTACACGGCAGTCATTGTTTCATGCAGCCGATTGACCGACAGCCCGAGTAACCGACAGCCCGAAAGGGGGGTGGCAAATCTCCCTTTGAGTGAGGAAAGCTGAAACGTAGGTCCTGACCAACGCGTCCGTCGGGTTTGAGCGCGTTTCGCGACTTCTCCAACTTGTCCATTGTGTCCACACCAAATTACACCAACAACGTCCTTCCGAGCCAGCATGTCCCAATCCCAAGGCGTGCTGGCGGCCATCCATGTCGGCACGGCTCATTCACCTGCACAGCTCCTGCATGCTCGAGCCGTAGCATCCCAACAGCCCATCGCTTCGTCGTCAAAATCCACCCTCACCAATGACCTGTTCAACGCCGCGGACGCTACCCGATTCCAGCGAAACACATACGTGGGGCCCGAAGGAATCGAAGAGGAGATTGGATGGTGGGGAAGGACTGTGGTCTGGGGTAGAGGGTTTGAAGTACACCGCACGTTCAGCTTCGAAGAGGACGCCGGATCAAAGGATGACCGGGTGACATGGGCTGGTTTTGTCTGGTTCCCGGCTCATGGAAATACGAACGGGCCGGACAGAGGCGCGGAGAAGGAGCTCAAGGTCCAGTCGAGCAAGCGAAAGCGATCGAGCGGACGGGAAGGACTGTTTGGACCGTTCCATCAGTCGCAGGATGCCATCTGGGGACAGCCGCAAGTGACCGCTTCCAACGATCATCGTCCTCGCCTCGTCCGCACACTGCTCGTCTGCCGCAAAGAGCAAGCGACCGTCTTTTATCCCTCCGGCGACGACTTCAAGCTCCACCTACCCTTCCAGGTCGACGCCGCGTTCGCCTTACCACCCGACACTGGCGGAGTCATGCTGCAAAGAGGGCTGACGAGGGCCGAGAAACGCAAGCTGGATGGGGGAGCGACCTCTCTTACGGATCCTCGAAGCCAGTCGCTCATGGACGCCATGACGACCCAAGTCGGGTCCGATCCGAGGCTCTACGCGTTGATGAACCCGTTCCATGAGATCAAGCGGGTCATCGAGGCTCAGGTCTTGGATGAGGCGATAGTGGACGAGGGTGCGCCCCTAGGCTGGACCGATGACGTCCTATTCTCCGCGGATGACCCGTACCCCTTCGTCATTGCTCTCGACAAGCAAGAAAACGAAGTGGTCTTCTATGCTCGCCATCGCGTGCCGGTAGTGGAATCAGCACCGGCTCCAACGAAGTCTTACCAACGCCCTCACGAGCTGATGGAAGAGCTCTCGCCAGTGTCACCCACGGAACCTCTTCATCCACGTCCGAGTCTACACCGCGCCGCATCCGGATTTGCCAAAGACAAGCGCTTGCCGAGCATGCAGACCGACACGAACGACCGGACTCGGAGCGGCCCGAGGGTGTCACGCGGAGGCATGATCGAGCCACAGCATTCCACGCATGAGCGCACCACTCGGACATCGAACACCACAGCCGATCTTCAAGCCGCTCTTGATCCCTTGCCATTGGCCTCGACCAAGACAGCCAAGGCGACGACGTCGAGGCTGTCCACAAAAGCAGGTGGCAGGAGCTCTGTATTGGGTCAGGCGGTGCCGGAGGTGACGGGCATGGGCGTCTCACACGCGACGCACGAAGATCTCAGGCGGACGACCATGCTGATGGGCTTGGAAAGAGAAAGTACGGATCGAAGTGAGATGGTCCTGGAGCGAATTTCGACATGGCGTGTGCCCGCGTGAGTGCCATGCGTCAACGGTGACTGACTTCAGAGGGACTGATCGCGATTCGCTTGGCGTGTTTCTGTCGGACAATGCGAGCGAAACGTCGGTGCAGATCAACATCCATGTCTCGAGTAGGCTGTATCGCTTTCAAGCGACAAAACGAGGCGAATGGACAGTTCAGCCGGTATCTGTCGTCGCCTGCTCTGCGGCTGTGCCTGTCCTAGCCACCAGACATCGGATATACGACACTCTTGTCCTGCAGGAGGACCGCCTACATCTGGTCACTTCCGACGGCAAAACTTTACCGATACGTCTTCCCGATTCTCTGCTCGATCACAGAGACGAGCTGCCACGCCACCTGGCGTCTACCCTCAGCATGGGTCTAGACAGCGATCGTCGAATGGTCGACGCTCACACTCGGCACATGCGCTCCATCTCTCACGCCTTCCATTCAACAGCGTCTATCGAGTTCGACGACGGCGAGACGGCTCGCATCAGCGTCGACTATCGCATACGGGACGAACTCGTCCACCAATGCCTCGATGCCATCGCGTGGTCATTATCGCCCGACGCGGTCTTCGCCATCAAGCGGGAGCTGCTCTTTTCCTCGCGCGAGGTCAACGCGCGTACGCTCGACCCGGCTCAGGCGTGGACCGCTTTCGTCTGCGCACTCAAGACCAGCCTAGGCGTCCCCGTCGTCGAGGGTACGGGTGTGCGAACTTCCGCCAACGACCCGGTCATTGGGAAACTCCTTGTGAAAGTCAAGACCAAGCGGAAGGACACCGGTACGCCTCAGACCGCCCGTCAAGCAACTCGAGCTCCAGAACTTGGCAGCGCCAGTCTGGCAAAAGTGTTATACTCACTGCATCTCGTCGCGCAGGACTGTCGCCTGACACAGAGTCGTACAAGAGAGCTGGACAAGGTGGCCGGGTTGATTGTCGACTTGTGTCGCGCTGGCGGCGAAGAGAACTGGCTCGACTACTGGTCGAGACTTGTGCCGGGTGGTGCAGGCGACTTGACGCCTACCAGACGTGAGTGCTGAGGTATGGTTTGCCCGCTCACGTCAGTGCTCGACCTAGACATGTCCCCGCTGACTGACGCGGCGCAACCCCCAGATATCATCGCGTACCTTTCTCGGCGACTGCTCACTCCACTTGAGCCGTTTCCGGTCTCTGCAGCTGCATCCGATAGCAACCGACCCCGGCCTGCATGCCACGCTATTCGAACCGTCAACGCGATATACGACCGCCTTGGGGTCACCGCTGATCAGCCGACCGACCCGCGAGCAAAAGCTGGATCGATCATACGCCGGGGAGGAGCGGCCGTTGCCTTCATGGTCGCGCACGGCTTAGACCACGACTACATCAATGACCTCCCCATCAGCATCGCCATGCCCATTCTCGAGGTCATGCGGGCCTGTCAAATCGCCCCGGACAAGGAATGGACGCCGGAGATGTACGATTTCGTCGGCCGCTCGGATCTCGCTGCCCAGGCCAGGGGCGTCAGCATTCCATCGAGAGATCGTGATGACCTGGTGCGTTCGCTGAAAAGGGCAAACCCTGACCGCAGCCCGACGACGCAATTCCCACTATTGGCGAGATCATGGCGTCGCTGGAGAAAGACTACGCCAAACACGCCCACCTCCTCCCGACAATGCCGCAAGTGCGTTTCGGCTCAGACAAGCGTCTCGAAGAGGTCGAGCGCATCATGCAGACCACTCGGGTGCGCACGATCGAGACCAAGGCTCCAGCGGGCACGAGGTGAGCTGCCGCACGCGACAAGAGCTCACGTCAGCGACGTGGATCTGCCAAATTGGCAACAGGGCGAGGTCAACACCATCGCCAATAGGACCCTGTCCATCCTGGTCGGCAAGGGGATGTTCGAGTACGGCACGCGCACCGCCTCGATCACTCAAGTGTCCGACATTCCACTCATCGAGCTCGCCGTCAAAGTGGTTCCCGGCAATGCGACTCTGCAAGCGCACATCGCAAACGAGAGCGCCGACTGGCCGTGCTTCCATAATGGCGTCGCTGCGGGACTAGCCGTCTCGCCCGGCAGTAAGGGCATTGATTCCAGCTGGATCGTATTCAACCGTCCTGCCACGCTCAACCAAGAGCACGGCGGATTCTTGCTAGGTCTTGGTCTGTCCGGCCATTTGCGCTCACTCACGACTTACCATGCCTTCTCGTACATGGAGCCAAAACACGAGCCCACCAGCATCGGACTGCTACTCGGACTCGCTTCCTCGTTCGCTGGAAGCGAGGACATTCTCATCACCAAAGTGCTGTCGCTTCATACGCACGCGCTCTTGCCCGCCGGGTCGATGGAGCTCGGTTCGTCCGCGCTGACCCAGTCGACGGCGCTTGTCGGCGTCGGTCTAGTTCATGCGGGCACGAAGAACATGCGGATGGCCGAGATGGCACTGGGCGAGATCGGTCGGACGGACATCCCCGGCGTGGACGGCTTCAAGGAGTACGCCGAGGCGTATTCGTTTTCCGCCTCGATGGCGTTTGGACTGATCATGTTGGGTCGGGGCGGTCAGACCGACTCGGCGGCGGACGACCGGATTGTCAAAGGCCTGACGCGGCGCATCATCGGCGAGGCGCCGTCTTTGCACGCCAAAGCGACTCCCGAGATGGACACGAATATTACGGCTCCGGGGGCGATCCTCGCTTTGGGACTCATGTACCTCAAGACGAACCGGCGAGATATCGCGGACATTCTCGCCGTGCCGACCTCGCCGCAAGAGCTCGAGAACATCCGCCCTGACATACTGCTCGTCCGGACGCTCGCTCGCGCGCTCATCATGTGGAATGATGTTTACCCGTCGATCGACTGGGTCGAGCGTCAACTGCCCTCGTTCGTCCAGTACAAAGACCACAAGAACACGGGCGAGATGGAGCAGCAGACCGAACTGGCGTATCTCAACATTGTCGCTGGCGCATGCCTCGCCATTGGTATCAAGTGCGCGGGAACCGCCGGGGAGACGGCGCACAACACCCTCACGATGTTTGCCAATGTCCTGTCCAAGGCGTCGGCGGGACCGAACACGTATGAGGGGAATATACGGCGCGTCGCTGCGAGGCAGGGACTCGGAATAGTCACGATCGCGTTGACGGTGGTCATGTCGGGCACGGGCGAGCTCAACGCGCTCCGGCGGATTCGCATCTCCCATGGCCAAGAAGGCCTTGGCGTCAACTATGGAAGCCACATGGCCATGCATATGGCGCTGGGTATACTCTTCCTCGGCAAAGGATATTACACCCTCGGCAGCTCGAATCTCGCCATCGCAGCGATGGCTATTGCGTTCTTTCCCCGCTTCTTACCTTCGCCAGGGGACAATCGCGCTTATCCCCAAGCCTTTCGCCACTTGTGGGCGCTCGCGGTCGAGCCTAGATGTCTCATCGCGCGTGACGTCGACACCCGCGAGACCATCTACCTTCCCGTCAAAGTCACGCTCCGCGAAGGCGGGCAAGACCGCGTCCAATCGCTCATCTCACCTACGCTCATCGCGCCTTTCGAGACGCTTCGCACGATCGAGGTCGACTCGCCGAGGTACTGGCCGATCACGTACGACCTGTCCAACCCGCGCGACAAGCGCGCACTGATCAACACGCGGACCATCAACGTCAAGCGCAAGTCGGCGTATCTCGACTACAACTCGGATCCGAAGGGCAATCGCAGCATTTATATTCGTGCCGGGTCGATGACGGGCCTGGACCTGCACTACGACTTGATCTCGCCCGCGGCTCCTCCGGGTGTGACGCCGGATGAACTGGTCGAGCTGGTCAAGTCCCACAGCGGAGACCCCGGCTTGGTCGCGCTGGCGGAGCGCATGACGGGAGAGACGCGATTCGAGAAAGCCATCCGTATTGTGCTGCTCGAGTGCGTCACGCTCGACAAGGCGAATATGGTGCCGGTGTACATGTCGCTCTTGCTTGCGCTCAAAACCGGCGTGCAGAGGGACCGAGCTGAGGTGTTGACACAATTGACCATGATCAAGCGGTTCTACGATGGTACAATGGAGAGGGATTACGCGATGCCGGCGCGGGATCGTCAGGTCCCCTTACTCCGGACGAGCTTTATCGGCTCGCTGTGGAGGTTGTTGACGGATCAAGAGCCGCCGGGGGCAGAGCGCGACGCGTATTGGAGGCATGACGCATGGCCAGCGAGCCCCGAGGCGAGACAGGCGCTGGCGGTGTACTTGTTGAAGAATGCGGTGCCGGCGAGAGAGTGCCTCGATCTGCTCAGAGGCAAGGTCCCAGAGAGCGGCACAACGGCGGACGAGCTGTCCAAGTTGCGGATGCGCGACGCGGCGAAGGCGTACAGCGGGTACGTCGAGCGGCGATGGGATGTGCCTGGAGTGGATGCGCGGCAGGTCCCGGCTGAAGCGGCATTGTGGAAGTTGCAGAGCTTAGAGGAGGCCGCGGAGGCTTGGCGAGCGTAGTATGGCTACGAGAACACGAAAGCATAACGAAGTATAGTCGACTCGACTGATTGTCGGTCAATGCATGCATGACTGCTGCG
The DNA here is from genome assembly GCA_000442785.1 of Papiliotrema flavescens NRRL Y-50378. Taxonomy (NCBI): domain Eukaryota; kingdom Fungi; phylum Basidiomycota; class Tremellomycetes; order Tremellales; family Rhynchogastremaceae; genus Papiliotrema; species Papiliotrema flavescens. The sequence continues at coordinate 51,652 of CAUG01000288.1, forward strand.
ACGCGTGGCAGTGCTGCGCTACTTGCTGACTATGCCGAGCTCTGCCAGTCGGAGCCACTCGCCCAGAGCGACAATGAGCAGGCTCTGGCCGTAGGGCACTGGGACGCGGGGTATCGTCTTGTAAAAGTCTTTGTGCATCGATACCGGCGTGCCCTTTGACACGTTGGCGACCTCGCCAGAGTCCTGCACTTGGGCTATACACCCTTTCAGCCCGTTCAGCGCAGGCTGGAGGTACTTGTCCTGGTCGAGGTATCCCTGGGCGTGAGCCTCGCGTCGGTCGGACGGGCCGCATGGACAAACCAGCCTGATGCCCATCAGAATCCCGCCGACGAATCCCGCGGTCGCGCTCGTCTCGACGTAGCTCGTCGGGTCATCGAGCAACGTCCGCCACAGCCCGGTCTCAGCGTCTTGCAGCGGGATTAGCCCGTCCACTTGTCTCTGCAGCGTCGCGAGGAGGTGTCGATGCGTTGGGTCGTTCGGCGGCAGCTTGACAAGATCGAGGAACATCGGGATGGCGAGGGTGGCCCAGCAGTTGCCTCGCCCCCAGAGGGCTTGGGCGTAGTTGTGCCCGGAGCCTTTGCCGTCAAACTCCCAGCCGTGGTACCACAGCCCCGAGGCCGAGTCCATGAGGTACTGAATATGGATGTGGAACTGATACTTGGCTGCTGGTCAGGCGACACGCCACAAGGAGAGTCTGCGACACACCCTCCTCGATGTAGTCTTGGCGCTTCCACATCGCGCCGATCTTGGCTAGCGGGAGGACTGGGATGAGCGGGCTAAAGGATATGCTTCGAGGCGGACTCGCCAGTCATCATGAGCGTATCGTCCCATAGCTGATTGACGTTGGGCAGGCGGAACGTGACTGGCTTCAGCGCCGAGCATGGCAATCGCGGTGGACCCACGGTGCTGGAACCCGCCCATCTCGGTTCCTTCTCGTCAGCCGCTACAAAGCCGCTGCGGAGAGCCACACGCACTCGGCAGGTCATTCATCACCCACTCGGCCCAGTCGTCCATCCATCCTTCGAAGCGACCACGCTCTTCAGCCGTCAACACCCCTCCACCACGCTGCTCGTCGAGCTCGACCAGGCAGGCCACCGAGTACAGCACCGACATGGTGTTGATGTTCTTCGTGGTCGTCCCCTCGTCATGCCTTGCCTGGAACCAGTCCTTCAGGATCTTGAGGGTACGAGAGGCTTGGGTCGAGCCTGGGTCGAGGGAGGACGTCAAGACGTAGTACTGCTGTGAGTGGAGACCGATACGTCAGACGCTCAGCTCACGTCGAACAGCCCGTTGAGCCCTGTCGTCAGCTTGATCTCCTGGGGCACACCCCCACCGACCTATCGCCTGAGGCCATTCCCAGAAGTTCCAGGTGATCGAGTCGATGATCCTCCCGTCCGCGACTGTGACTCAGCCCCGATCTTCCTGACCCGACCTCACGGCCAGCAGGCGAGCAGAGCAGACGCACGCTGATATCGAAACCGGCCCGTCTTGTCCTCAATCTTGACCAACGCATCGGTGATGCGCTCGACCAGACTATCCACTTCGTCCCACTTCAGCTTGTGTGTCTCGTAGTCGAAACGAGGTGGAGGGGCCAGCTCGTCCACCCCCTTGTTGCTGAACATGCCCTCCATCGTGTTCCGGTAGGCCTGAGTAGCCGGGTCTGCCGCCGCGTTGTTCACCATGTCGCGGGTTAGTATGGTGTCGATGGGTCTCTCTTCTACCGAAGTCGGTCTCAAGCCCCCAGTAGTAGGTGCCACCTTGTGGTCTATGGAGGCTCCTATACATAGCATTCAGCACCCCGGGTCCACCCTAAAGACGCGGCGATGAGCACGTCCACATGCCTGGTCGGCGGACCGGTAGATCAGGAGCCGGCCGGCCCGGAAACTTCGTCATCGGTCTCATCAGCGCACTTCTGCCTGCGGGCTGTCTCCCTGCTGTATACGACAGCAAGCTGGCTCTCTGCGCCACATCACACATGCGTGCGACGCCATCTTTCCCACCCCTCCGAAGCGACTCGCTCCGGGCGTGAATCGGCTTTGCAATACAACCTGGAGCTCTAGCGAAAGCCGCCGGGTCAAGCTCTTCGGGCCGCCTGGATGTGCTTCGGCCAAAGCCGATGGGCCCATTTCCGCCCGCGCAAGTCACGCATACGAGCCGGCGACACAACATGTGACCACGACTAGTAGCTCGCTCAAGCAGGTCGCAGCAGGTGAGCGACGGGAGCAGCCGAGCTAGGCGATGGTCTCCGGAGCGCAAGCCGAGCTTTGAGGCGTCTTTGCTTACCTTCGAGCTATTTTGGGCTTGGGCCTCAAGGCCATCAACCACCACATCGCGCAAACGTACTCTCAGCTCACTGTCTACGACTTGGCGGACCCGGTAGACGAGTCACATGAGCCCCACGGGCCGCTGCAAGACCCCACGGGCCGTCCGGGCCTGCCTTGTTTCGTACTATAGTATCTGGCGTTTCCAGATGGATATTCTTCCGGACCCGTTGGGACAGATGGATACCGCTGAGAGAGATATAAGGGGGAGGATTCGGAAGTGAGAGCTGTCAACGAGAGCTTGTGATCCAGTTACACCAGACCCAACATGTCAAAGCACGAAGACGAAATCACGAAAGCCCCCGAGGTGACTCACCAAGAGTTCGTCGAGTCACCGGCGGTAGCTAGCGGTACCACCGCGACGGGTCGATCGAACAAGAAGTACCGAGCGCAAGACGATGCACTCGATATCCTCGCCGACGTGGGCGGCTATGTCGAGTACACGCTCGACGAGGACAAAAGCGTTCTCCGCAAGATCGACATCCGGGTGTGCAGTAAGCGCACAGACACAGGTGGACTGACCATCGCTCATTCCAGTCCCGATGTTCCTCATCTACTCGCTGGTCCACCTCGACAAGTCCGCTTTGTCCTACGGCGCAGTGTTCAACCTCCAAAAAGAGACGCACCTCGAGGGCGCGCAGTACAGCTGGCTCACGAGCATCATCTACCTCGTGCAGCTTGTCGTGCAGCCCATATCGGCATACGCTCTGGTGCGTCTGCCGCTCGCCAAATGGGTCATCTTCAACGTTTTCTGCTGTGAGTTGAGAACAGGTCAGGACTGGGATGGGCTGACGACAGGGGGCGTGTGCGTCATGTGCATGGCGGCCGCACGCGACTTCACCGGACTCATGGTGACCCGCGCGCTGATGGGCGGATTCGAGGCGACCGTCTCGCCTGCTTTTATCGCCTGCGTGCAGATCTGGTGGCGCCGCCGCGAGCAGACATGGCGCAACACGTTTTGGCTCCTGTCGAGCTCAGTCGCGGGCATGGTAAGCTGCTCGTGGGTCTTGGGCGCGCACCACTGACGGCAGATCGGCCCGCTCGTGGCGTTCGGAGTGGGACACATTCACAGCGGTATCAAGCCGTACCAGGGCATCTTCATCTTCCTTGGGGGTATCACGCTAGTGCTGGTTCCGGTTTTGTGGTGGATGTACCCAGACGACGTGAAGACGGCCAAGTTCCTCTCTCCGCGGGAAAAGGCGATCGCAGTCGAGCGACTGCGATCCAACAACACGGGGACGAAGACGCAGTGAGCGGTGTTGCCCGGTTGCGGCGGTGCTCGCCCCGCTAATGTGCAGAGAGTGGAAGTGGTACCAGGTCAAAGAGACGTTCACCGACCCCAAGACGTACCTTTGGGGCATGATGTTGCTTGTCACCGCCATCCCGTCTTCGGGCATCGGCGCATTTGGGGGTCTGATCACAAAGGGTGAACTATGACTCGCTGCTACCTCAAGCTCAGCTGATCGAAGGCTTCGGATTCGACTCTTTCACGGCCATCTTGTTCCAGATCCCCATGAACTTCTTGCATGGATTGGTTCTGGTCATCGGCGCATGGGTCACCAATCGATGGCGTCTGCGATTCCCTGTGATCGCGTAGGTGCCACGCTGTCTCACGCGGCTTTAATCGCTCATGACCAGTTTCATCACACTGTTCCCCATCGGCGGGGCGATCGCGCTCATCTACATCGACCGCAGCAAGACGGGAGCCCTGCTTGTGGCGTACTACATGATCGCTCTTTACTCTGCTATTCGTCAGTGATCCCTCTGCGCCCGACACAATTTTGACCTGCAGAGCCACTCCTCCTCTCATGGGCCAACTCCAACGCGGCCGGCACGACCAAGCAGCGAGTCCTCGGGGGTGTGTTGTTCGTCTTCCAATGCGCGGGCAACGTCGCCGGCCCGCAAGTCTGTGAGTCGGACCTGCGCAGGCCTCGCGTCCGCTTACAACAGACCTCGATGAGGAGAAACCGACGTACCACACCGGGCTGTACACCAACGTGGGGTGCTGGGCGCTGCTAGTGATCTTGTGCTGCGTCATGGGCGTGTACCTGAACTACCTGAACAAGCAGCAGGAGAAGAAGCGGGCTGAGAGGGGCGAGATCGTGCAAAGACAGGACACGTCGATCATGACCACGGCTGAGGAGGCGGTGAGCGAGCCGCCGTGCTGTCGAGGGAAGAAGCTGATGATCAGGCGTACAAGAAGCAGATGGACATTCAGGCTGAGGGAGTGAACCAGCACGCTTACGAGGATAAGACGGACAAGGAGAACCCAGAGTTCATCTATGTGATTTAGCCGACCCGACATACCGAGACAGCAAGTCAACAATCAATCACCTTAAGTGCGATGTCCTTCATCGCCTCGGTAGCCGTTTTTAGCTTTGAGATCGCTGCGTCATTATACAATGCATCGTGTGTCTGTGTCGTCAATATCACCCCATCTAGCCCTCCACCTTTCCGACAGTCGTCCCCGCCAATCACATAGGGATTTTCTTGAGCTCCGCCAAGGTCCACCCAGCCGCTTTCATGCTCTCCGCGCCGAGGTCGTGCACCTCCTCATCGAGGTGCCGGAACAAGATCTCCCTGAAGCCGTCCATGATCTCTCGCAAAGTCGCGGCGGAGTACGTGTTCGGGTTGGCCAGCGAGGCCTTCAGGAAAGCGTCATACTTGTCCAGACCTACAGGTCAGCTCGGACCGCGACGGGGATGGCGGACTTACCCTGATGAATGGCATGATGGGACTTGAGGTGCTCGCCTGATTCCCGGGCGCCAGCCTTGAACTGAGGCATCTTCTTGCCCAATACGGGGAAGATGTACGTTTCCTGCGGTCAGACTTGAAGGAGAGGTCGAAAATCATCAGTGCTCACTTCCTGTTCAGTCAGCGTTGATCGTGCACACGGTTCGCAGCATAACTCACTATCGTGTGGTGCATGTGCAGATGCTGATGCAGCTCCTGAGCTTGACGGAGAAATCGCGGCAGCGTCATGCCCTCTTTGTGGAACCCGCCATCGCACAGCTGCAATGAGAACCCCGAGGCAAAGACATTCAGCCGCCGTAGCTCACCTTGTAGACCCGGTCAAACTCGTATCGGAAGTGATTGTGGAACATGTCCATCCGGTCCGCCAGCGAGTTCCACTGGCGGTCTTCCAACGAGCTGGCCTTTTGTGGCATCGTAGCTGAGCTTGCGGTATGTGCGGTGCGGAGGGTTGTTCCTGATTTGAAGATGCCGCGGGTGGCCAAACGGGGGAGAAGCGCGAACACGACGGCGAGGACGAGGAAAGTGATGGACCAGAGCTTGAAGCGCGGCGCGGGGCGAGCGTTGGGTACGGGTGCGGCTTTGTGGTCTGATGAGCTTGGAGGATGTTGCATACGAGAGGGGAGAAAAGCTGTTGCTGCTCTCAGACCTATATACTGCACCCCGGCAAAAGCGGCCAAAGGCGATCGACAAATCGGCTATGAGACCTGACAAAGCTTTCTCAGTGCGGCCGTTCCGCCGGATCAGCGCCGAGATATGAGCCTGACACGATGGGGGGGGAGCCTGACTCTTACCACGGGTTGAGATGACGCATTGGCCATCCCCGCACGTCGCCCAGAGAGCCCGCTGCCTGCATTGATACCTATTGCTTCGCCTTGTGCATAGCGCCGTAACATCCACGATGATCCTCTTAGAGGTGAGCATCGTGGCCACTCCAGGAGGTCACATCACTGATAGCAGTCGCACAGCGTCATCATCCAGGATGTCTTGACGGACCGCTTCGAGAAGTGCGTGGACCCAACGCATCGCATTGTCTCCCCAGCTGATGCCCAGGCCGTCGCGTATGGACATCCAGTTCGTCGACTACGACAATGTACGCTTCCACCTCTCCACCCCGACTTCCAAGTCGTCCATCACCTTGTCTATGGGTATCCAATGCTGGCCCGACTTGCTCAAGTACGGAGCGAAGGAGCACCTCGAGCAGGAGCTTGGAGGATACCTCACGGAGACTGAGCCAGAATACGACGTCAGCCTGGAGATCAACCTGGAGCAGCTGCCCGCCTCACCAGGTGTGTGAAGACATGAATGATAACAGACGTCATATACGGTCAGCTGACGACCAGAGGAGCGCACCGCGCTGATCTCGAAATTCGCCCACTTCAAGTCGATCGCCATGTCGTCGCCCTTCCTCGCCGCGTTCGAGGAGCAGAAGTCGCTGCAGGCCAACTACAAGGAGCCTGCTGGTGCGCAGCAGGCAGACCAGCAGCAGTCCGAGGTCAAGGGCGATCTCAAGATCGTCAAGTACAGGGAAGAGGAGGCGATCTTCATCCAGGCGAGCCATGACCGAGTGACGGTCATCTTCAGCACGGTGTTCAAGGAGGAGACGGACAGGGTGTACGGGCGGGTTTTCCTCCAGGTGAGCTTTCCCAGGCGAGGTCCAAGCAAATCTTTGCTGACAGGCAGGAATTCGTCGATGCACGACGGCTGCACAGCTTGCAGAATGCGCCGCAGGTGATGTACTCGAACCGAGAGCCGCCTCTCGAGATCAGGCACTTGCCCGGGCTCAAGAACGGCGAGGACTGGGGTTATGTCACTTTTGGTGCGTGCTGTCAGAGGTTTCCGGTCATGGCTCTACAGAGGGTGTCCGGTTTCTGGTTGATCTCGACCTCGCTCGCTTCGCCTCGCACCAATGTGCTGACTTGCAGTCCTGTTCCCCCGACACTTCGCCAACCCGGCCCAGACAATCTCCACCATCAACCGCATCCAGCTCTTCCGTGATTACCTGCACTATCACATCAAGTGCTCCAAGGCGTACATGCACTCGCGGATGCGACACCGAGTCGCTGAGTTCCTCAAGGTTCTCAACCGAGCCAAGCCAGAGGTGGCTGTGCAGGACAGGAGGACGGTCAGCGGCAGGACTTTTAGGAACAGGTAGAAAATGGGTTGAGCTTTTACGTTGTCGACTATGAATGTATATATGCGGTATTTCGCGGGAGAGTTCGTTTCTCCGTGCGGACCAGTGCGGCGGTGTCGGCGACCCGCAATGTCGAGCCGTTCGGCGCGGATTATTTATTGCCCAGGCAGTGTCTTGCCAATGCGTCTGCGACAGACGCTGTGCGCACGAATCGCCTTATACTCACGCATGCGGAGCGAGCGTACTTGTTCTGGCTAAATGTAGCGCCAGCGTACCATGCGCCTGGCGCAACTGGCAGGATCGTGACTGTCATACATGCAGCTGTCACCTACACCTACACACAGCAACTCGTCGGCCTCACGGGAGCTATCGCCTCCGGGATTCCGGCGAGCGGGCACGCCTCGCATCACGCGAGGGGAAATGAAACGCTCAACGTGTCCGCCTGGAGATGTCAATATCTCTCCCGACTCCTTATCGACCAACGCTGCGACGGGCTGCGCGGGCTGTGATACCTGATCCAACGGAACGGCGATCACGCTGTGACCAACCCAGACCTGCAGTGACACTGTGACGCTGATGTTCGGCGGTTGACAGAGCGACACTCCGTCGCTCAGGACAGATAGATCATGTTTACACCGGTCCCATCCATAGACCTGTTCAAGGACTCGCACATGCTATACCGTCATTCTCCGGCATCGTCTCAAACCCTGTGATCCTACAAACAAGCACCTACAGGGTAGACTATGTGTGCCCCTGGACACTTCACACTGTGGTTGGTGTGCTTGCATCGTCTAGGACCTAGACCTGTGCGAGCACAATGACGGACGCCAGGCTCACAAGGGATGTGTGACTCACACCGAGATGTATTCCATCCGATGTTTGCGTGTCTCGCCGGGTGGACCATGTCGCCGGTGGGTGCCCTGAGAGAGGAATTGCCTCTTTTAGCCAAAAGTGCAAGGAGCGCGAGTGATTTCTGAGACGATCGGACCCTGTGGATGGTGGAATGTGGGGTCTCCAAAGCTACCCAGCCACTCCCATGCCCTACCCTCGTGTTGCGTTGTTGGGTCTAACAATCTCGACTGGATCCATATACAATACAACCGGCAGACCCTCGTTCAGTCGTCCATCCCTCCATCTACAGCTTCAACCGTTCTCGACGTCGATCTTCCAACCTATCCTAGGGCTCTAGCATAGCATCCACACTCTTTTTCATACCAGGCGACGAGCATTCGGCGGAAGTGCCGTTTCATCCAATCAATCCAAATTTGACGTCAACACCCTCACCGCCGCCGCACCCCCGAACCGAGGTGCAAACAAGTCGACAATCAACCTTGATCCATTCGCACTTTTGTCACTTTCAACCCTCCTCCCAACGTCATCTCATCTCTCTCCGTTTCACATCTACTCGCTTGACGGACACGCGCAGATCAGTGTTACCTCTTCCGACCGCTGATTCCTTCCCACCCGTCGCGCTTGACAAACATCCACCATGGCATCCCGAGTTAGTCACATTCTTAGCATCACAGCTATCACCCCTCCGGATACCTTTGCACAATGCCGAAGTCTGATTCACAGGGCACCACGACCCGCCGAGCAGCGGCTACTCGCCGTAATGACGAGAACGCCGTCTCTCAACCCATCCGGACCAAGACCTCCCTCAGCAACCTTGGCCAGGCACAGCGGACTGCTGCTGCTGCTCCCGCGGCCAAGAAGCCAACCACCACAACGACGGCCAAAGTAGGCACGAAGCGAGCTGCCCTCGCCGGTGTCAACGGCAACGTCAAGGAGGAGGTCGAGGACAAGAAGTCTGGTATGTCTTGTTGTGATGGTTCAACGCCAGTCACTCACCCTAAGCCAAAGCGAAAACGGAAACCCGACAAGCCCTTGGTCAACGCACTAACAATGCGGCTGTCACCCGTCCGATCGCCCCCGTCCCTGCCCGAGCCGCCAAGCCGGCGGTATACACCACTCGGGAGCTGTCCACCATGGAGGAGGACGATGAGATTGCGTCGGAGATGGACGTCGACCCGAAGCGGGTCGAGTCGGCGATGCACTTTGACCAGCTCGATGACGAGTATTCCAACGGCGAGATGTCGGAGGAGGAGGAAGAGGAGGACGACGATGACTGGACGAAGCTGCCAGAGGAGCAGGAGCTCCGGGCACAGCACGACCTCGCCGTCATCAGGTCCGAGTTCGTCGATGACGTCGACCTGTTCGACACGACGATGGTGGCCGAGTACGCCGACGACATCTTCTCGCACATGGGCGAGTTGGAAAAGGCTGTCATGCCTAGCCCAAGATACATGGACTTCCAAACCGAGATCGAGTGGTGAGTCGGGTGTGTGTCATTTTTGGCCCGAACTGACCCCAGGACGATGCGGACGACCCTCATCGACTGGCTGCTCCAGGTCCACTTGCGGTACCACATGCTGCCGGAGACACTATGGATCGCTGTCAACCTCGTCGACCGATTCTTGTCTGTCCGGGTAGTCTCGTTGGTCAAGCTCCAGCTAGTTGGTGTCACCGCCATGTTCATCGCCGCCAAGTACGAGGAGATCCTCGCGCCGAGGTGAGTCTGAAGCCAGCTCTCGCGACCTCAGCTGACATCAGCGTTGACGAGTTCGTCTTCATGACGGAGAATGGCTACACCAAGGAGGAAATCCTTAAGGGAGAGCGAATCATCCTCCAAACTCTCGACTTCACCGTCTCCTCATACTGCTCCCCTTACTCGTGGGTCCGACGCATCTCGAAAGCCGACGACTACGACATCCAAACCCGAACGTTGTCAAAGTTCCTCATGGAGGTGACGCTGCTCGACCACCGGTTCTTGCGTTGCAAGCCTAGTATGATTGCCGCTATCGGCATGTACCTCGCCCGAAAGATGCTCGGCGGTGACTGGGTGGGTCCGGCAACTACGTGTGGAAACTGAGCTGACGACCAGAGCGAGGCCTTCGTGTTCTACTCCAACTTCACCGAGGCGCAGCTCGTCACCGGCGCCCAATTGCTCTGCGAGCGACTGATCGAGGACGACTTCGAGTCGGTCTACGTGTACAAGAAGTACTCGAACAAGAAGTTCCTGCGGGCTTCGACCTTTGCCCGGGACTGGGCCATCAACAACACGCGCGCGCAAGAGTTCGAGGACGACCAGTGGTGTGAGTGAACAAAGCTCAGCAGTAATGCAGAGCTGACGGCAGAACGAGCATGACGGACAATAACGCACCTCACAATATATAATACGAATCTCGACGACGAATACCTCCAGACTTCTCCCTCCACCCGCTCACGGCATCGGCCATGGGCAGGCAGCGCCGGCCCCTCCGCTGTCTGTCCTCTCCTCCCGGTCGCCCCTCGCCCCTTCAAACGTGACCTCACGCCCTATCCTCATGTACAACACCTCTACAAGAATTGTCTCCCACGTTATCGCCTCCGACAACGACTATGTCTTCAGCCTCTTCTTGGCGGCCCCGCACCCGACTTCGCACAGTACGAAGAATTGGGCAGACGGGATGGTAGAATAACGGAAGCGACTTGTACGAGGTCTCATTGGGTCCTTGTGTATGCATCATCAGTCGACTATGGCTGTGTATCATGGAAGAGTGAGAGAGACGGACCGCACGCGAGTACAGCAGCTTGACTGATCGCTGGCAGCAGGGATGCATTAACAGTATTGTTTCGGGTACAAGAGGGGACCAGACGGGAGTCTCGGACATAGCTGATGAATGACTTCTCCACCCTCTCGCAAATCATCGAATCTTCCCAGTCACAATGGTGTGGACCTGAGCGCGGACTTCTGCGCCCAGGGCTGTCTGCGGCGGGTGACAGTCGTGCACTGTATGACTCTTTCCTTCAAAAGCCACCTGTATTCTGTGATTGCGGAGGGTAGCTCAGTTTTCAGCACGCCCTCGACGCGTGCCTCCGGCGTCTGGTTCCCTGTGGCTCCTAGCTCCTGCAACTCTTGGATTGCCGTCTCAGTTTTGATTTGTGAGCCCGCCACACTGTCACAACGGCCGATGTAGTCAGCCCAGCGATAAGCGCTGTCCTCCTCTGTAGACGTTTTGATCATGTTCATGGTTGAAAGTGCAGTAGCAAGCGCGATGTGTTGGGTGGTGAGAGTGGTCAGAAATCAATAAGAGAGAAACCCACAAACAGTGGAAGTGTGGAGATGAACAGATATGGCAGCGTTGACGGCGTCGGGGGAGCTTGGCTTTGCGTGCGACTCCTCGGCCCTCGCAAAGGCCCCACCGTTGACTGATGGGCACCACTTGCCTTGTTGTTGGAGCGTCATTAAATGGAGCAGCCGCTTCGCAAGCTGTCAGCCCCGAGCGCCTGCTCCACATGGCTGGACTTTCAGGAGACGCCAGAAGAAGGGATGAGCTCTTCTCAAGCATGTAATAGCTCCAACAGATGGTGGAGCATTGCCAAGGGAGGGTCTGAGGGCTGGTCGCATGGAGCACGGACGCTTGCGCGTCATGATAGCAGGCTCACCAGGCTCTAAATCAAGGCAAAGCTCACAGGCTTTAAATCAAGGCAAAGCCCATATCAAGCACAAAGGGTTCCTCTTCCCCTGTTTGAGCGTGATCAACGGAGGATCTGTTACCTGGCCTAGGCGCCACGAGCGGGCGTCAGATGTGCAAGAGCCCCTGTCCAGCCGTCTCGCATACCACGGCCATCGTCGTGCACCTAGTGCAGTAGCAAATCACACAAAGCGCTCAACAAACAAGGCGAGGTCATGCATTTGAAGTCATCACTGCGTACTATATACGGTAAGAATTTGAAACACCCTGCTGCAAACCAGTGCCCTCGATCAGGTTGACGAGACGGCCACCTGCGGTGTACCGTTCACCACCCCATTTGGCTGCGCGATCGTCCCATTTACCCCATTAGCCCCGGCCGCCTTGGCCCTTGCTTTCTTCCCCTTCGAGTTCTTGAAGATATCCTTCAGTACCTCCTGCACGTCCGAGTTGTGCGGCTGTTGTCTGCGCTTCGGCGAGGTGCTCTCTTCGCGGTATGATTGGCCCGTCGTGGAGACGATGGAGGGCGGGGACGAGGACGTCATCGTATCGACCCGTCCGCCTGTCGTCAGCGTGGTGTGACTGCGCGTCCGCTGCGAGACTCACCCAACGCCTCCCGCAAATCCGTCACATCGATAGCCTTGCTCTGCGGCCGCCCGAACGACTGGTACGACGGGTTCCCCATGCTCATGAGCACATTGGCGACGTCAAAATGCGCATCCTCGGCAGGTTTGACGTGGGCGGACGAGAAGCGCTCAACGGCTGTTGTTAGCTTCGCAACTTCGTTGTCCGATCCCGACCACGTACCGTTCCTGATCGCCTTCTCGACAGTCCAATCCACCGCCAGACGCGATAAGAGCAGGTCCGACTCGAAGCCCGTCCCAGACATGACGGACTGCGCGACGGCCATCTTCGCAACCAGCAGCTCCGGGTCAAGCAGGGGCTGGCTGGTCGCGGACGACTCGCCCTCCACCGTATGCGGGTAGAACTGCGTTGCGTCTTCTGGCGGTGGAAGTATCCCAGCAGGCGCGGGCGCCGGGTTGGGCACCTCGAACGGTTCGGGCAGAAGGTTGATCACCTGTCGTCAGGACATGCGTCATGTCACACTTTAGAGCCCACCTTGTTGGCGTATACCGTGATCTCGCGCACGCCCCACCGGTCGCCGAGCTTGCGCCATATGATGGCGCACACCTCGCGTATACTTCTCTTGCGCTCTAGCACAAACGCGTTGCCCCGCCCATCCCCCGGTCGTCTGACCAGCTCCACGCCCGCATCGCGATCCAGAGCCAGTAACATCGGCACGCCAGTGAACAATGCCGCAACGGGCATCGCGGCGTGCACCTCCTCCAGGATCTTGATCATCACGGCAAAGTCAAATGGCGTTGCGACGTTTTCGAATGACGAGACAGTCAAGTTCGAATCGAGCTTGTTCAGCGGTAGCGAGACCCGCCTTGATCCCCGACGCCGACGTGTAGGGGTGTTGGCGCCGTTTGAAGCATCTCCGGGCGTTGCTGTTGGCGTGGGCTCGACGATGTTGAATGACACACCCTTCTCCGGCTTTGAGCCTTCTTGCTCCGGCGGCGGGGTGTCGAGTCGAGTGACCTGCTGCGGCTCGTCTTTGATCTCCGCCGAAGAAGGTACAACCGGCGACCCAGATGGCGTGGTGATCGGCGTGGCGGTACCGAGACACGACGACATGGCGAGGGTGTACACACTCGCGTGCAAAGCATTGCAGAAGCGGTGCACGGCGTGATCGTTCTTTGCCATCTTCTTGCTGCGCGGGATCTCGTTCATGAGGAACAAGAGGAGGGCCCGGGCGTACGCGGCACGAACGGCATACGCCGACTCGCACAGTAACGGCAGGGTCTCTTGCCACACCTCGAGATTGACGGGGTTGCGTCGACCGGTGGCTCGGGCCAGTTCCAGCGGCGTTTCCACCGCGGGCGCTTTGCCCTTGTCCCCGCTGATGCTATCTTGGTGCGCCGTCGCTCGCGCTTCAGCCGCATCGGCGTGAATTGTCGTGTTGAGCACGCCGGTGATTGCGTAGATCAGCACCCGCAGGATCTCCGACCTCGACTTGTCTGTTGTGGGTATTTCGGCCATGCGGAGCGCAATCTCCTCGATGATGTCGTTGATTTGATCGGCGTAGTAGATGTGTGTTCCCAGCGAGGCAATGCACTGCACCAGCGCGGGCAACAGACTGTCCGTCTCATCGACGTGTACGCGGCGGACAATTAAAGCGACGAGGTTGTTGAGCAAATCGGTGACGCCGAGGCCTACGAGCGAAATGTGCGAGTTGAGTATGGTCGTGACCATGGCGAGGACGGTCGACTGCTTTCTGCTGGCTTCCTTATCGTCCAGGTCGACCAGTACCTCCACCAGACGCGTGGGCACGACGAAGCGGTACTGAAGCGTGATGAACGCAGTCAAGCGTTCCGCGAGCCAGCAGCTCCGCTCAACGTCGTTCCAGCCTACTCGATCGAAGAACGCAAAAATCGCGTCGAGGGTGAGGCTCGCCGTGCCCGCGTTACACTGCCTGACGAGCGCCTGCAGACTCCGCAGCGCCGCCGACAGAACATCCTCGTCCTCGGGCCCCTTCTCACCCGGGATGTGCGCGTGGATGGACGGCGCACGTCGATCGTTGACAGGCCGCCGCGCTGCGATCTGCGAAAAGTAGGACGTCGGCGAGGGTGCATTATCCGTTTCCATCTTGGTTGCCTCGGCTTTGAGCGCGTCGATGGGGCTGTTGAAGAGATTGAGCATGATGGCGGGGATGATCAGGTCGATCTGGCGTTTGCTATCCGCCGAGCTGGACACGAGCGCATCCGAAGAGGACACGGCGTTGAGCACGGCCAGACCGATCAGGCGCGTGCGGTTCTGCATCTCGTTGTCCGCCTTCTCCGTCGTGGCGGGCACAGCGGGCTTGCTGATAGCGAGGGTGCTGAATTTGCGCAGGACGGCGAGATACGTGTTTGTCACTGCGTCGTCTAGCCCGATGGCCTGTCCTTCGGCGTACGTCGTGTACGCAATGAAGCAAGACGCGGCGCGTCCGACAACTTCAAGGTCGGGCTCGCCTTTTTGGTACACCTTCACTTCAAGCGCGGACGACACGATCCGCACGATGGACCGGGAAAACAGCGCCAAGTCCCGCCGGCATTCGTTGATCAGCGCCCGCAGGATCGCCAGCGAGATCAACAGCGACCTGCGGTCAGCAGCCGTCTAGCACAAACGGGGATGTTCACTACTTACGCGCGCGACTTGGCATACCCGGCTGTACTCCGCGCGGACTCTTTAGCCACGCGCCGGTCCAGCTCTTCTCCCACCTTGGCAAGCTTGGAGCTCTGGTTCGTGCACCGATATGTCAGCTTGCTGAGGTCCGACGAGAGCGGCTTGTAGTCGGGTGCCGAGGCGAGGAGCTGCTTCGGCGGCGGATAGCAGTCATTGAGCAGCTTGACCTCGGGCTGGAGACCGCCGCAGCCGAAGCATGATGACATGGCGGGCTGGGAGCTGGGGGGGCGGACGAACGTCGGTCGATGTTTATAGGCGGTGTGCTATCCGCGAGGTCTAGTGAAGCGAGCCTTTGCTGCCTTTCCGCTGTATATTCTGCCGTATGCGAGATGTACAACGAGGTAGACCGAGTTGGGATGACGGAAGAGAGGATTGTTGACAGTCTGAGATCAAACTGGACCTCCTCGAGCGAAACCGTTTCGGGTACGCACATGCCCGCTTTCCCCTTCCCGCTCACCGGCGCCGCCCGCCCACGTCACTGAAGTCGCAACCAGGCCAGCTGCAGACACGATGTGCATGCATGAAAAGTGTGCGTGACCAGTGAGAAGCTCAAGTAAATCATTGCATCGTTTGACATCTATCGGACAGAATGCTACATCGCGCAGAATGCAACCGCGGCGTCTAGTCGGTGGCACGGGCCCCGCTTCCGCCGGCAGCCGAGTCGTCGACACCCGCCAATAGAGCCGTCCTCTCGTCCACTGCCTCCTCCCTTCCAACGAGGACTTCCACCTCGCCGACGGTAACACGCTGCTCGGGAGGGATAGTTTGACCCTCTGGGACTGGAACAACACGTCCAGAGCGGGTTCGGCGGTGCCGTCGGGCTTTCCTTGCGGACACACCTGCAGCCCATGGCGCGCCTTTGCCTGGCTGTCAGCTTCGCCCGACTGATGCTCGTGCCCACTCACGCGCCTGAAGGCCGGCGTATGTGAGTCCGACGGCGACGCTGCCGGACACGACAGCGGAGATTACTCCAAACACGAACGACCAGTCTGGCATAAGCGGGGTACATTCATCAACGTGACCGAGCCCACGCAGTCTCGAGCCCTTGGCTTCAAATCGCCCGTCCGTCCTGAACACATGCAAGATCAAGGCAATCGAAAGGATCTGCAACGCGCAGTGAATGAGCATCGTGCCCGAAACCAACTTCCACTGCTGCCTCCTCGCCCTGGCCCTGGCGGTCTTTTGGCCCCGGTGGAGGAAGATGAACAAGAGGGAGATGAGCGAGATGAGGCACGGTACGAGGGAAGACTGCGCCGCGTAGCCCGCGGTGGACCAGAGAACGCAGAATTTCTGGCCAAACTCCTCGCACTCGGATCTGCCGTAAGCTGTGTCGTGCTCGGACCATTGCGCGTAGCTCACCGGGTCGGGAATGCTTGGCATCGCCACGCGCCTTGATCGACGGGGTCGGTGTTGACGAGCTGGACCTCGGGCGCGGACGAGAATGACGCGAAGGAAGGGTCAGTCAGGGGTTGAGAAGGTTGATAGAACGCTTCCGATAGGGGGGTCTTGCGGACGCATCTGTGCGGTCAGATATCGGCCGATACGGCTTGATCCAGGTCATACCGTTGGTACAGTCCATACCTGTGGGTCAGCGCACATCCTCGTGGCGTCTTCAGACAATGAAGTTGAGTTGGTCGACGACAAGCTACGACCTTGCTCGATGCGAAGCTAGGTGGGCAACTCACTGTGTCTCGAACTTGAGCGGTCCAGGCGATGTTACCAACACGTTGATAAGATCAGGTACCTGCCGTGAGCGCCTCTTCTGACCAGAACAGCTTTACCTCCAAGCTCACATAGATGTTAAGAAGGGTGAAAGTTGTCGCGAGGAGCAAGAACACAAGCGAGACGAGGTACGGTGCCTTTCGGAGCGAGTGCTTGTATCGCTTGATCGTGGGATGTTCGCCATTCCCGTGAGCAATCTTGACCGGCATGATGGTATGAGAGCGCGCGCGTGTCAGTGCCGCCGAGAGTATCTCGAGTACTGTCGATCTGAAGGGCCCTCCGAACGCCAGAATAGTCTGCGCAGCGGTAACGGTCGTGTCGCGAAAGGAAAGAGCAGATATCGGGCGATACGGAACGAGTAAGCAACGATGATGTCAGGGAGAAATCACGTGATTGGCATGTGCTCTCGGTATCTTCCGGGAGCATTCCCCGTGGGTCTCAGTTGCGCCTTCACGGGGGTGATGCACACAGGCTAATGCGAGACCAGCAGCGCACCACCGATGGACAGTGACAGGGCCTAGCGGCTGAGCCAGAGATGCGATTAACCGAAGAGAGGCGGTTTACGTGCGTAGGCTCTCGATCACGTCCCATCGCGGGCTGTCCTACGCGTCCAAGGCGCAGGAGGGTCGTCTCGCAGCCCGGTCTCCCGACCCAGTGCGCGGCGACGGTGTCCAAAGCGCGTCTGGAGGCATTGCTGCACAATACAGTGCATGTCACGCTCCTCGTACAGATGATCGCCCGTCAAAATCGAGATGTTCAGATGAACCATCGTCATTTCCCGACATGTCTCAAGAAAGCCGCCATACAACTATTCTCGACTTCCCAGCAAGTCTCGTGTCCACGGGACGATGCGGTGAACCAGGACCTGAGACTTAGCGAACCTATATCTAGCCTCGAGCGACGCATGTGCCAATACCGCCACACTCACGGGATCCTTCGCCCAGTCATTGCACTTCTCTTCAGCCATCACGCAGTCGTCGAGGTACCCTCCGTTGGGCTCGAGCGAGTGGTCCAGCGCAGCACGGACAGTGCTGCTGTCAGCCGCTTTAATTTCCCACAAACATGCCGCCCGTGCACGTACGTCGACGCGCCCTGTGACAAGGTCTTCCACGGCCCGTCATCCGTGAACTTGACAGAACCGTCCTCGTTGAAGCAGTCGTACGCCTTACGTAGGGCCATCTTCTTCTCAAACGACCAGTGCTTCTGCAGCGGCGTCTCGATACCCCCAGGCTAGCATAAGCTTT
This sequence comes from Papiliotrema flavescens NRRL Y-50378, assembly GCA_000442785.1. Taxonomy (NCBI): domain Eukaryota; kingdom Fungi; phylum Basidiomycota; class Tremellomycetes; order Tremellales; family Rhynchogastremaceae; genus Papiliotrema; species Papiliotrema flavescens. Next base: position 69,623 of record CAUG01000288.1, read on the forward strand.
CAAAGTGGCGGAGGGGTTGACCTTACATGCAGCGAGAATGCCCTGAGGCCCTTTGGGCCGTGCTGCTCGGCCAAGGCGCGGGCGTAGAGTGTCATCGCCGACTTGCTCGATCCGCTGGACTGTAAGCCGGGTCTTCCACGACCTTCGTAGTATCGCATATGCAGTAGGAAGAGGTCACTTCGGAACGTACTATGCCTTCTCGGTGACCCACGGAGTGGTCTTCCAATTCGGGTCGTCCCAATTTACCGGGCCGGATTGATGTCCGATCGAGGACACCAGGACGACGGTCTTACCCTCGCTCTTGAGGATGCTGGGCAGAAGGCCTTCGACCAGGATGAAGTGCGAGAGATGATTCGTAGCGAGCTGCAGGTCATAGCCTTCGTCCGTCAGACCCTGCGGGCAGTCCATCTTTGCGTCAGCTTGCATTCGATACGCGAGGTAACACACGCACGACGGCCGCGTTGCCGATGAAGACATCAATCGAATGGCCCAGGCCTTGTATCGCAGTAACGCCTTCTCGGCACGATTGTGTGGAAGATAGGTCGACCACTACTGTCTCGATGATGACTCCCGGAGCTGCCTCAAGTAATGCCCTGCGCGCCTCATCGAGTCTTTCTGTCAGCTTATCCTCATGGGAGTCGTGAAACAAACGCAGGCGGTGCGATCAGGTGCCTCCAAATGACCTGTGGGTACTCACTTCGCCTGGCTCCGCCCGACGAGTATCAACACTCGGGGCTTGTTCTCGGCTATCGCCTTGGCCGTCGCGAAGCCGACACCCGAGATGGTCACGCCCGTGATGAGGACCACCTTGTCCTGGATGTTGTTCGCAAAGTGTCGGGCGACATCGCCCGCTTCGGATCGCTTGTGGAAGTTCATTGTACAGTGGGGGCAGGAGAGAGGAGACCGGATAGTTCAACCCAGCAGCGCGCTCTGCTCAACTTATATATCCGTTCATGGCAAGCAAGATCGACAGCGGCATCGTCTTGCTGCTTGACAATCACTCCTGTTCATCTTCGTCGGATATACTATAATATCGTAAGCCGGCTCAGTCAAGATCCGCTTTTGGGACGCGCGTGGGGCGATGTTACGCATATGTTCATCTGCGGGTTAGGAGGCAGTCACCGGACGATCAAAGACTCGCGGAAGGGGTGCGTGAGACGTGGGTGTCAACCCGTGACCAAGATGCTGCACGTGCTGACGATCTTGCCTGACTCATCGACCATGCGATGTGTCACCAGCATGACTCAGAGCGCTCACCCCGTGGGGATTCACCGGATAAACCTCGGCATCTGCACACCACTCCAATCCTTGCAAGCTCGACGGCCCGAATCTATGCCGAGTCGGCTTGTGATGCTCCAGAAGGACAGAGAATCCGCCGAACCTTGGGCGTCCAAGCAAGGCCAGAGCGGAGGCTAGGCCCGAACTCAAACACCTCCTTCCAGTCGCATACCCCCGACCGTGCAGCAGGACCAGAGCTTGGGGACCCGTCAATTACCCCTTGCAAACTCGGCCAAGCCCAGGCACGCGCAGCTTTGTCTGTCTGGACCCCCGGGCCCTCGAGCCTCCCTGCCGTCGATCACACTGCTCACGTACTCTGGCTACTGACGTGCGACGCGCAATGACAGTGGACTGTTTTTCTTCCGGTCGGCCGGGCATGGCATGGCATGCATGGGTCGGGTTGGGCTCGGCGAGGACGTCGCACTGTCTGGAGAGCGGTGTTGCGTGCTGGGTGCATACAGCTTCCTCGACGTTTGTTTGACGATCCTTTCCCATCTTCTTTCCCGTTGTTCAACGACAAGGACGGTCGCACCGCCAGGGATATATCCACTGTAAGCTTGTCATTGTCATCAAACACGAGCCCCTGGCTGATGACGTTGATCAGTTCGAAGACGCTAGTGCCTGCTGCTGCGCTTCCTGCAAACCCTCCCGAGCCCATCCCGACGCTCCTACACTCAGCCTCGACGCGATCGAAAGGAAGGCCAAGACTACGCAACGAGTGCTGACCTCTTTCGTGTCAGTGACGTTTGTGACGTCGTGACGGACCGCCGACTCGACTGTCGGGTCATACAAGTTCCCGCTGCCTGTGGAAAGCGCTTGAACAACGCACCCCCATCCTGCAAAGCCGCGTCGCCATATAGCAAGCCCTTTAAACACCACTGTCGACCACTGGCAGCGCTGCTTTGTCGCTTGCACGCGCAACGCTCTACTTCAACGAACAACGCTCCACCATGAAGCCGTCTCTACCGCTCGTCCCGCGCTTGACGCCCTACGTCCCGCTGCCATCGGTGGTTAGGCACGTGCCAAGTGTGTACGAAGGCTGGTCTGCCGTGAACAAAGCAGTGAGTACTCATAGGGCTGGCTCCTTGGCCGCCTCGTGAATTGGCGCTGAACTCAGGCGCCGACTGCATCGTCAGCGTCCGGCCCTCCGACGATTACCGCGTACACCTGGACATATCCCCAGGCATCCATATTCGCCTCGAGCAGCCCCTTCCACAGTCTTCCAGCGCCCAGACAGCCGCCTCCCCCGCGTCTGCAGTCGCATGTCCCTCCGCCCGCTGTCGCGTGGAACGACTACCTTCGGATGGTATAGCAGCCACCGACTACGAACGCACACGACGCGACATACGCACACACACGACACGGACGTTACGAGGCTGGGCTACGAGAGTGATTCGGCGTTCTTGTATTATACGAAGTAGGCGGGTCGAGCCAGACGGACAATCATTCAGGACGCCCTTATATAGTTCCTTTTGGTCATACACGACTTGTTGATGATGAACGGGTAAATGTAGAAAACACACATGAAACTCGCACATCATGAGTGAACACTCAGCGCACAAGATACCAATACATGATGGGTCGTAACGCATGAGCACTCCGAATCTCCTAGTCCTCTAGTCTCCCAGTGCCTCAACGAAGCAACGTCCGCTAGTAATCATCATCGTCCTCTTCATAATCGTCAAACATCCCCCGGCCTCCTTCGCCCGTACCTCCACCGCCGACCGGATCCTTCTTCCACGTCCCGATGTGCGGCAGACTACTCGGATTTGTCGTGGACAGCGGTTCTTGCTGATATCCGTACGCCTGATCCACCGACTCTTTCTTCGTCGCCCGTTTCCGAGGTGCGCCATTGGGGTTGCCTATGCTATTCGCGTTCGGCTGGCGCCGGGCGGACGTCGTTGCTCGGGGTGTGGATTCTTCCACCGCTGATTCGGGTATCCTGGATGCGAGGTCAAGCAGCCAGTCGAGCTCGGGGTTGGTGTTTATTGCTTTTTTCCTGCGGTCAGCGCGAGCGGTAGGTCACGCGGTGCGTTGCTGTGGGACGAGCATTGGGCGAAGTGCGGCAGAAGACGTACAGGTCGCCGGGAGTGAGTTTCTTAGACCCTCGCATGCGCGTGTGCACGCATGCTTTGTCCAGCAGGTCATCCATGAACAGCTCCAGAGACTTCGCTGGTCGTCAGCGAGGTTCGCAATATACTCAGCGCCCAGCACAGAACGGCGTTGAGACTGTCCAAGCGATGCAATGTTCGCGCCAGTCGTCCACTCACAGACCATGACCGGCACGCTCGAAGCAACCTTGCCGACTTCTTCGTCACTCTGCATGATCTTCTTTATCCGCGCCTGAACGTCAGCATGATGGCGGTATGCATCAATGCGGAAGGACCCGAAGTTCGCGCATTGCTCAGATCCGACCAAGGGGGAATTAGCGCGGGCGGCGCAGTCAGTCAACTTACAGCTGGAAACTGCCATCAGCGGATGCCCAAACTATCTCGAGCGACTCACCCGGCTCGGCTTATCCTTTTTACTCGAAGGCCCTGTCATGTTGCGCTTATGTGATGCTTATATGGAGTGTGGTTCGAGCTACGAGATGAAAGTGTGACAACAACTTGCCGGATGATGCAACCGGGTTTTCAATTATCCTTCGCGCCGATCTGTGCCTTTGCGCTTGACATTTCACGTTCTTCACGCAGTCGTCCATCTCACCCACTCTTATCTGTGGACGTTTTACACCCCGTGCTACCGGATAGAGAGCTCCAGGAATGCCAGTACCAGTCATGTCCGACCGCATGGCCCAGCTCGAGTCCACCTCGGCCATCGTGCGTCGTCCATCCGGGCGGTCTGACCTACTCACTGACTGCAGCTCGGCGAGTACATGCTGCGCGGATACACCCTCACAGCGCTCACATGCGACACATGCTCCGTCACTCCGCTCATGCGCGAATCCGCCGCCTCCGCAGCCCGGGAGAATCGCCAGCCCATCCAATTCTGTGCGCAATGTGATGGCCGCCCCGACGCCGGCGCATCAAGCAGCACCCAGCCCGCCGTCGCTTCCGAACTTTCCACCGCGGACGACGTGTATTCTCAGGCGCCAGCATCAAGCTCGCAGTCGACTTCGCGTGCGCCCCAGGCGTCGTCTCAAGCCGACAAGGCGGCCGAATCCATCTCAACCCTGCTTCTACAGGGCTACTCGCTCTTATCGTCCAATTGCCCGAACACCGCTTGCCGAGGCATCCCGCTCGTGGGCTACCCGAGGCGCAAGGACGGGTCGAAAGATGGACGGAGAATGTGCGTCTCGTGCGGTGGCGCTTGGGTCGATGAGGGAGATGTCGGGGATATGAAAACGGTGGAGAAGCGTCCGGCGGAGCACGAGTCAGCGGGGGCGGCGGAGAGCCCGCGCTCGAAAGCGAGGAGAGAGTTGTACGCCACGGGTACGAGCATCGTGGAGGAAAGGGCACGGGCGGCGCAGGTGGCTCAGCTGGAGGAGACGAGGGAGATGGACCTGGATGAGGAGGAAGAGGACGAGGAGGGCAATGCACAGGCCGCGTCGCTGCTGACGAAGACTCCCGTGAGCCCTCACCAGGACCCGGTGCGACGAAGCTGACTCCATCAGTCCAGCACGGCCGAGCCGCTATCGCACACAAGTGACGCTCTCTCGTCGACGCTGGACCGCCTGGCGACTTCGCTCGAGCGCATCTCGCCAGGAAGCTCAGATCAAGCCAACGCATTTGTCAATATCAAGCTCCACACGGAAGCGATGAAGGATGTCCTGGGCGTACTCGAGCTGGTCAAGAGGATGCAGTAGGGACACCATGTAGCCTAGCATAGTCTCAGTGTCGCACACATACAGTCACCACATCATGCACAGCACGCACAGTACTCGTACCGCAACGTTCGCTTGATATGGTATGCTGCATGCGGTGCTGTCTATCTATGTGCTGACTGTGATGCTGGGTCGTTTATAATGAGGGGTACTCGTCGTCGGCGTAGGTCGCCTCGTAGGCGTACAGGATGGCGAAGATGAAGAATGCTGCGGCGCCGATGAGCGTGACTGCGCGTGAGCGAGGCGTTTAACCGGGACTGAGAGGCAGACTCACTATGCTTGACCGAGATTTTCGTGGACAGATACCGACCGCCCATGACGGCTCCGAACGTGCACAGTCCATGTCCTACGATCGTACCAAATGCAATGACCGGCACGCTCTGGCAGTCAGTCAATCTGTCCGCTTCCCCGAGCGCACTCCCTCCAACTCACGTGAGCGCCCGCCATTGCAATAGTCGTGATCTGGCTCCGGTCCCCCCACTCGCCGAGAAAAGTCAACACGAACGCCTGCGCGAACACCGGGCTCGTCATGACCTGCAATGCCTGGCGAACCCTCTCCTTGACGCCAACCGTCCAGTGTACCTTCTCCTTCTTCTGGCTGAGCGGGAACGAGATGCTAGGCCCGTGTCGACCGGGGCGGGGGCTTGACGACCGCGAGGTCGCGCTCGAGAAACCGTTGTGTCGCGAGGGGGAGGAAGGGATGGTGACGTGGTCGCTCTTCCCCTCCTCGAGCGCTTCGAGCGGGATAGACCGGCCGCGGGGGTTGGACGCGTCGTGTGTGGATGAATCCTCCTCGAGCTCCTCCTCGACCTCACGCATCTCTTCCTGGATGTGCGAGTTTCCGCCGGACATCCGCAGGCCTTCTTGCGTCATGCGCACGCCGAAAGCGAGGAAGAGGAGACAGGCGGCCCACAAGGTCCATACCTGCGGTTAGTCGATGTGATCAGATCCGTGGACGGGCTATGCGGCGCACCTTGGGGATGAGGCCGAGGATGACTTTGCCCAGCGCAGCGCTCAAAATGGACATGACGACCAAGGACGCGAAGGCGCCGCCGAACACGGTGATCCGCGGATGCCGGGACGCCATGATGGCAGCGATGAGGAACGTCTTGTCGCCTGCGCATGTCAGCGGGGCGACCATGCGGGTATGCAAGGAACGAGACGAGAAAGCCGTATGCGACCAGCACGTACCGATCTCGGAGACGACAATCATCACGAAGGCTTGGAAGAAGGCATCTGGTCGTCAGACAAGGGGGCCCTCCACGGAAGCCACGCGAGCACATACTGAAGGAGCCCTCGTCCTCGACGGGGGCGGGCATGATGCGGGCGTTGCTTGGGGGTGAGCCGATGCGAGAGAGGAGAGTCCTGGTTTAGTGTTCGGGTGTTGTTCGCTATTGCTTGCCCAACTCGAGCCACCAGGCGTCACGGCTCTTTTGAAGAAGTGAGGTGGTGTTGGGATCAGAAATTAGAGAAACGTGTCAACGCCGGCCCCCAAACATGCCTGGTATCGGTCAATCGGTGAATATCCAACCAACGCGACCGACCCGGCCATTGCCGCCGGCCAACAGTTGATCTCGGCGCATTCCCGGCTTTCTTCCGCACGGTGCGTAATTTGATCCCGCTCACGGGGTACCAGCTCGCCTGGCCGTATTGTCATCTGCGCCTTGGCTTCTGTCAAACCACCTCCCTACCCAGCGTCGCCCGCCATCAGCATGTCCGCCACACCGCTGAGAGGCGGAGACGAGGACGAAGACCCGCAAGCGAAAGCGCAACGTCTTGCCGCGAGAGCCGCGCGGTTCAGCAACAAGCTTGCGGGCAACCGGTACAAGGAGCTCGATGCGGTCCGGCAACAACATCTCAAGCAGCTCGAAGAGGCCGCAGAGCGCGAGGGGAGCTCGGCAGTGGGGCTCACATCGGGTATGGACGATGCGACGTTGATGCGGGGCACGTGCGAGGAGAAATGTGCAGAGTACGAGCGAGAGTTTCGAGAGTTTACGGGCGAGATCAACCCGTACGAGCGGGTGCGTCGACGTTCTCGCTGGAGGTCACATGCTGATGGCAGAGAGCGGATGGACGGATGGACCATGCCAAAGCGGTGGCTGCTTATACGCGAAGTGACGCTGGCGCCGGTGTTGGAGCTGCTGCAAAGCTGCCTTCGGATCTGCGCACACCAGGCGCACTGTTGGTGAGTACACCTTGCGGCTGCACATCAGACAACAGAGCTAACACTTAGCGATCCATGAACTACCTCATCAACACCATCATGACATCTCAGCCACCAGGATCGGCATCGCCCACGCCCCTGCCGCAGCGCAAATGTCTCGGTGGATCTGTCGGCTTCATCCGCGACCGAACCCGGGCGATCCGGAAGGAGTTCGCCATGCAATCGTCCTGGGGCGCCCTGGAAGCCATCGAGGCGAACGAGAAGATCGCTCGGTGGCATATCCTTTGCCTGCGGGAGCTGCAAGAGAACACGGGCAATCAAAGCGACATGCACACCGACGCGGCCGAGCTCGGCCGGTGTTTTACGACCCTTCGCCAGCTGTACACCGATCAGCGGGAGCTCGGCTCGCAGTGCGCCAACGAGGCCGAGTTCCGCGCTTACATGCTAATCTTCGACTTGACGCAAAAGTCCACGGCGATCCTCACGGGTGAGCTGCCGGAACACATTGCTGCCGACCCGCTCGTCAAAGCTGCATGGGACATACGCGCTTCGGCTCAGCGAAACTTTGACACGCAAAAGGAGGGATCGAAGCAAAACTCGGAGCTGGGACGGAATATGCTAACCCGATTCGCGGCGTTGCTCGCGAGGCCAGATCTGCCGTTTTTGCTGTCGGCGCTGGTGGAGGTGCGCTTGAGGGAGGTGAGGCGGAGCGAGCTGAGGGCATTGAGGGGCGTGTACCCGCCTTTCAAGGGCGACAAGGTGGTATATGACGAGAGGGGAGGGATCAAGGAGCGGAGAATGGTGGATATGGACCTGCTTGATAAGCTGCTGGGGTGCGAGGAGCAGGAAGCAGAGGGGCCGGCGTATGATGACGTTGAGCCGGTACAACCGGACCCGGATACCGAGGCGAGAAATGTGGCGCAAACATTCGGCGTGGAGATGTACGAGGAGGGAGGGCGGGCAACTGGCGCGGTGATCAACAAAGCGTCTTCGTACAACGGTGAGTCGAGGTGGCGCAACGAGCCATTCGACGCTGATTGCAGACAACGTCGATGCGCCGTTCACGCGGCGATGGAGAGCGATCACCGAGAAGCGGCAGAACATCTCTTTCGCCGACATCGTCAATGGCCAGGCAGGCGTATACTTTGCAAACGGCGTGTCGCGGCCGGCCGCTCGGTCGATCCCGGCTGCCCCTAGCAATATCGGCCTCGGCATATTCCGTCCGCCTGCAGCTGCTCCCGTCGCACCCTCTGCAGGTACCACTCCCCCGTCTTTCTTCTCGCCTTTCAATAATTCGAAGAGACCGGCATCGATTCCCGCAGCCCCTTTGTCCACCACTTCGAAGCCATTCTCATTCGCGCCTGCTCCTCCACCCCTCGCGCCGACACTTCGGCCTCCACCTGTTGCCGCCGCGCCTGTGGCCCCGAAGCCTACCTTTTCCTTTGAGAAGCCGGCACCATCGACAGCTGCGGTGGCCGTGCCGACACCGACGTTTTCTTTCACCCCGCCAAAGGCTGCGGTGCCCGCCGCGCCAACCCCGGCACCGGCGTTTTCTCTGGGTTCAACCACCGCTCCCGCTGCTCCCACATCGGCGCCAAAATCACTCTTCACCTTTGGTGACAGCTCGAAGGTTTCGAGCTCGCCAGCACCGGTCCCTGCTGTCGTTCCGAATGCGTTGGCATCTCAGCCACCGTCAGGGTCACCTACCATATCCCTGTCGATACCGTCATCAGCCCCCTCCCTGCCCGCAGCACCTCCTACGCCCGCCCGACCGGTGGTCTCGCGCGAAGAGCGTAAACGTCGGCAGGACGCTTTGCCGGCCCTGCTCGACGAGCTGCTTTCAGGCGCAGTGGAGACCTTGCTCCAAGAACGGCGCGAGGTGTTCAGCGGGCTGGTTGAGCAGGAGATGCTCATCAGGACGAAGACTACGAAACGAGGCAACAGGGCTCGTAACATCGAAGCGTATAGCGAGCTGCTTGTCAACGAGCTCGTTGAAGCGGAAACGAAACGATTGGTCGAGCAAGCTAGACTGTATGCTCTGCGAAGACGGATGCTCGCCCGTGAAGCTGGGCGAGGCTGGCATGCGTGGGCGCGAAGACAAGGCGAGGTGAGAGAACAGAGGCGTCGCGAAGAGGAGGAAATGTTCCGAAGTCTCAGCAGGATGAGCACGAGCATGCGCCGTCATGACGGTATCATCGATGTCAATATGGACGCCCCGCCCGCGAGCAAGGCGCTCACTGATGTGGGTACTGGCACGGGCGACCTCGAGGTGGACATGGTCATGCGCGAGGTGAGTTGTGTGAATCTTCCGACTGTGTGAGGCTGACTAGCAGAGCTCGCGCTTGAACGAGCAGTTTCACGCGCCCAGTACGTTCCTATCGATCCTGGCGTCGCAAGTGGGTCTGGCGTATGGATCGAGCAATGACCCATACTCGCCTCTTTCCGATCTCACGTCCGAAGTCGGTCAAGTGGAGAGACAGTGGACGACGTTGTTCTCCACTGCGGCGGAAGCCGGAACGGCGCCGGATCCAGCTGCGTCGGCGTGGCTTCGGCGCAAGTTCTCGCCACCTTCGGACGAGCCGTTTGAGCGGCACGGGTTCGCGTTCGTCACCAAACAAGTCGAGCGATATGACGACGTGCCAGTCTCGACGGATACGGGTCTGGTCGTCTTCGAGCTGCCTCTGCGCGCCGATGTCATCCGCGCGATGGACACGTGAGTGTACGACGGTCGATTAGGCTGACGTTAGCAATACCGACGACGCGAAAGACCGACTCAAAGCGCTCATCCGCACAACGACCACATCGCGGAACAGGTATCCCACGAGCCTGCTCCTGGTCTCGTGGGAGGATACAGCCCTCCATGCAGTGATCAAGGATTTGGACATCCAGGCCGAGGTCGACTCGTTTGCGAATGCGGGAGTGGTGTGCCTCACAAAGGATGAGATGGATGGACTGGTCGAGCCTGTGCTGGAGTGCCTCATCTTGGAGGCGAAGCCGAAAGAGCGCGTATATCTCGACATCGAGAGTGAGTATCAGGCTGCTTGGATATCGGGCGCGGCTGACGGCAGTGATGTTTGGTCGGCACTATACGCAAAGCTGGTCGAGATTGCTCGGGATCGTACAGCAGATATGCAGGCGATTCGACGCCGACGCTCGAACCGCAACCGGCATGGTTGCAGCGGGCTTGGACGTGCTCGACGGCCTGTCGCGGATCTTCAAGCAGGTCACCAAGGGCATCACGTGGGATCCAAGCACGTCGTATGAGCAGGTGCACCTGTCAAGCTCGGGCTCGAGCGTTTTGTAAGGCCGTCCCCGGATCGGTTGGCACTGCTGACGGATAGGGCGCTCTTGGAAGATGCGGCTCAGCGGCTGCCGAGCGATGACATTCTGTTGCAGATTGCGATGATCAAGCACACGCCGCACATTCCTGCTGACCAGCTCGTCGCGGGCGCGCTGGCAGCGGTCGGCAACGCCTTTGGCAAACGGCTGCAGGGGACGTTTATCGCTTTGGACCAGTTTCACACGACTCCCAAACGCGTCGAGGTGCTGAATGCGTACCGCGATAATATCCTGCGAAAATGGGATGAGTCGGTGGAGAGAGCTATTGGGAGCATCGTGCCTGTGCCGAGTGGCCCGCCGGTAGTTGCTTCTCCGCCCTTGAAGGCATCGGCGAAGGTGGTCGGGTCGGCCGGGTCAAAGCGTAGTCGGGACGAGGAGGTCAAGGAGAGCAAGGCGGCCAAAAGCGCGAGGCTGTTCAAGTTGATCAGTACGGTCAATGTTGATCTCGAGCGGGGTATCCAGGTGGACTAGGGGGCAATGTGGGGAGTGAGAGACGGTAGGAAGACGCTGCGTGGAACAAGCGATGCCTTACACGGCAATGTATCATAGCCATGACGACTTGTAACGCGACTAGTGACGTCCAATGCATATGCCGATACTACTCCACTCGCTCTTCCGCATCTATCGCCAGCACTGCCTGATTACAAGATATCCCGACTCGCCTCGCGCGCTACTCCTCGCTCACCCACCGCTCGGCGATCTCCCCGATATACGGCAGCCAGAACCGGCTGAGGCCCTCCTGCGCGTCCTTCCATGCCCGGAAGGCCGTGTAGACCGTTACGCCGATTGAGCCCAGCAGGATGAGTACGCGCAGGAAGTGCGGGAACGGGATGAGGAGGTTGAAGAGGAGGATGATGGCGAGGAGGGGGGACGTGAGCAGGGCGGACTGGTATGCTGCGGGTCAGCGCGGTCGCCCATGGACGGCTCGGGCGACGTACCGTGGAACCGGACGTAGTCGTTCTGCGTCTCGAGGATGAGGAAGAGCAGAGCTGAGGTGAGCTGGTGCACGGCGCACAGGATTCCGTAAGTAGAAGCCCGACGTACCCGTTATTGGCCCGCCGAGGTACGACACAGCGGCCATCACGTCGATCCTCCACCCGAAGCGGCTCTCCCAGGCGTTGGCGCGGTCCGCCTCGCCGGAGGTCCCATTCGACGACAAGTACGCGCCCTCGCCTCCTCCGCCCGAGCCTGATGCGTACGCGGACGACTCGGGGTCGTTGGAGTATGCGGCGGGGACGGCGGACGGGTCGGATAGGTTCCCTCCGGACTGGTATGTGTTGTATGAGGATTGGTCGCTGGTGTGAGCGGATGTTTCAAGCGGAGGGCGAGGGGATAGCTCACCGAGTGAACCACGGCCGCTTGGCTTTGCCTTTGGACCGACCTCCGCCGAGCAGCCCACGGGTCACCTCGGGCGGGTCGGTGGATGGGACGTCTGGGGGCGGTTGGTCTGGGCGTTAGCTGAGTTCATCAAGAGAGGGGCAGTAGAAGCGTACACGGTGCGAAGCTCATATTGGATAGCGGGGACTCCCTGTGTAGATATTCCTCTACTCGTCGATGAGGTGCAATGACACTGTCGAACGCACAACGCGCAGCTATGGCGGCCGGGTCCGCACTCGTACCGGGATGTGATCGCCCTCTTACCTACTGCGGCGGACGAGAGCGATGCACCGGTCACGTCGACCACGTGTATTTGATCCCTCCTCCCGACATGACAACGCTACCCGGCCCTCGCAGCAATCGTCATCGCCTCGGGCTTGTCCTCAACGTCGTCTATCAAGCAGTCCACATATCAAACAGACCTTGCATATTCTGCACTAAACGTAGGCGTAGCGGTCAACCATGGACGCCGCTTTGCTCAAGCAGATCCAGTGTGGGTCTGGTCGTATCTTCTGGACTGGGGAGCTAATGGCCAGCCGGAAAGGGGCTGAAGAAGACGCAGACGAATGATCGGTCAGGTCCAGCCGTCGCAGGTGGTCCCGCCGGAGGTGGAGGAGGCGGAGGTGGTGGAGGGGGCGGCGGAGGCGGAGGGAGGGGTGCTGCTCAAGCACCATCAGCCTCAGCGCCCATGTCAGGCTCGGATGGACCGGCTCAGCAGCTCGCCGGGCTGTTCGCGGGTGGGATGCCCAAGCTGAAGAAGGCCGGAGAGAGCGCTGGTGGGTTGTTCATCCCGTCACGCAGCAGACGCTCATGACAGCTCCACAATCTAGCTTCGCGAAAGCTCCGCCGGTTCCGGGAGGAAGAGCGCCGCCCAAACCGTCCGGCGCACCTCCTGCGCCCCCACCTCCCCCTCCAGGAGGTCCACCTAAACGCGGTCCACCTGCGCCGCCAGCACCACCCGCACCAGGTCCGCCTAGTCGAGGCCCACCAGCGCCTCCTGCACCACCACCACCACCTGGTGGCCCGCCT
>CAUG01000289.1:0-19712 GCA_000442785.1 Papiliotrema flavescens NRRL Y-50378
CTGCTAGTCTACCAAGAGGATGCAGTGTGGTTCTGGCACACCCTCTTTCTCACTGCAGCGTGATACCTGTACTATGACCAGCTGACTGGGAAGTACACCTGGTAGTGTGTTCCCTCGGAACATCTAGTCCTCTCCATGATTCGTCCGTTTTAGTGACTTTGAAACCTGATCACCAGTGCTACAAGAACATCAAACAATGTTGTGCGTCCTCGCCTACCATAGGGCAAACAAGGACAGGGGACCCACACTTCCAACACCTTGCAGGAGGTCGAGCCAATGGCCTCAAACACACTTCCTGAGCCATCCTTTATGAAATGACCTCCAGACAGCGTCATCCGGTATATTCTAGATCCTGGTAGAATGCACAAGTCATAGATAGGCATAGTCACACATGATCCTTTGATGTCCACCCTTTGCCCAACAAAACATGAGGTGCCATTCTGACCTCACACTTCATCAAGCCCACTTTTTGTTCTTTGCACAAGGACAACATGTCATCCAACCACAGGTCCCTCCCCATCCTTGAGGAAAGCATGATCAAGCTTGATGGGTCCAGAACATTCCAGTTCAGCAAGGACCTTTCAATCCCAGATTTTCAAGTGCTTTTTCCCCAGCTCCTGCGGTTGAAAGGCCCAGAACTCCGCAAGGACTTTCCACATGCCCTCCTGACAGATGAATGGCCTGAGCAGCCTCGACAACCACTTGAAGATGTACTGGACATGTCCTTCCTGCAGCGTGTATATGCAGGAAGTGAGAAAAAGCTGACTGTCAACACACAGCTCAGCAGTGCCGGAGCAACAGTCCATGTGCAAGCCAATCAGGAGTCGGCCACCAGCAGCGATGTTTGGCTCTGCATCCCATACACAGATCCTCCTGGGTGGACCCTATGTGCCCCGTCATCTATGCGCCCTCAATTGCCAAACCAATACCGTGTCTCCACACAATGAGAGAACAGGCTTTTGGTTTGAAGTGATATGTTGCCTGTGCTTGACTAGAACACCTTGCTTTGGCTTTGAGACGGCCAGTACTGCCCCTGAGCAGTTGCGGAGAGACAGTAGCCTGTGCATTATATCTCCTTCTCCGTGATCATTCATCTACTTTCTTCATCCATTCCTGATTTGCTGATGACTTGGCGTATGCAGAGGTACACTGCCGTACACTTCCTTTTTTTGTATATATCACATGCAGCAATGACCCTTCCCCCCATAGGAAGTCTTGTCTACAGCCCATGACATACTTACAGGACTGGTCAGGCTGGTCTCTCTGGAACATGTCAGCCAGTGTTAGCCCTGTCCAAGCTGTCTCCCTAGGTTGGGGTGCTTCACAAATTCTTGGGCTACTCGGGTGGAGCGCAATCACCTCAAGGCCAAGCACCTAGAAGGCTTGTGGCACACAGGCTCTTTATCCTCTCAGCTCTATCAGAGCAGTCAAAGAGGCCTGATGTCCCTCATTGCAGTGCTCATAGCCTCTTGTGGCTGGGGCCCAAAACAACAGATTATTGCATATGATGTCAGTCTGACACAACAGATTCTCCCAATGATGCTCATGGCTCCTTTGCACCTTTGTGCACAGAGGGCCATGATGCCAGCTTACAACAGTGCTCCACAAGTCTGCCAAGGGAAAGACAGCTCCACCGCCCAACCTTTGCCATCCTTTCCGCAAAGTAGACCAATTGGCCCGTGGAGCATGTCTGATTTCCTGTCCTTTCTTGTGTGGCCCCAGGCCCCCAGTAACCAGTAGACATACAAGACAAGTATGCAAGAGCTGAGAACTGCTCTTTTTCCCACTGCCCATTTGGTTGAGCACCTAGCGTTCAGCGTCCAGCATCACCAGAGCGCACAATATCACTGGCCATGTCTACACCAGACACTGCAACCTCATCAACACATCGCGGACGCTTCGAGAAAAAGCAAAGAGACTTTGTCAAGAAGTCCACTGGACACAACAAGAGGCAATTGCTGACTTCTCTCAAGAACATGCGTCTCCCTTACAGTGTTCCTGCTGGGAGTGTGTACTCATTTGATCCCAAGCTTCCAACACAAGTGACAATCTCAGATGCGGACACTGGCTTCTGTATCAAAAAGTCTTGCCGCAACGGTATTTGGCAGGAAATTGAGAACACTCAAGGCACTTATGTGGCAGGCTCCGAGGCAGGGGCATTGGCAACAGAGCACACAGACGAGTCCACAGAGGCACCTCAACTCAGCAAAGGGAGCGAGCAGGGAGATGCCTGAGGATGCCAAAGCCAGATTGTGTAGAGAGACATGTACATACTGCAGTGGGTGCCTGCTGGCCATGAGCGAACCCTTGTTCATGCAGTCAACGTCTGGTTGCATACCATGCGCACTGGACCTTGCTTGAGATCAGCGGCAGCCAGTCCCAGAAACAGGCATGTACTTCACCACTGAGATCGCCGTTGCGGTGCTCCTCTCGGTGCGGTGGGTTGGCGCTCGATTGGTCCCTTCCGTATCTGAGCTGTGTGTGTGATCAAACCTCCCACGGCTGCTTAGGACTCCGGTGCGACGAGCCAGGGGGGCCGCTATCCGGGACGGCACGACCAGTCACGCATGCTGGTGACAGGCGATGAGCAGCCCCTTGACAGTGAACATCGTTCAAAGCGCATGCTATCATTCTCCACAGAGTACACACTGTCTACAATGGTAACGATACGCGTGCTCAAACCCTAGCGCTTCGTAAAGCCTTGTCGCGGCGACATTACGCTCGACCACCTGCAGGTACGCCCCCGTCGCCCTCTTCTCCTTCCCCCACGCGAGCAAGGACAATACAACGCTCTTCCCAAGCCCCCGCCCGCGATACGCCTCGTCCACCAATATGTCAAACAGGCCGATCATACCCCCGTCCAGCACCGCATACCCCACCGCGACGGCTCTCCCCGTCCCAGCTTCACTGGGAGTGATCGACACGAAGGTCGCTGCGGGCTTGACAGCCGCCAAGATCGCCTCGTGAGCGCGCGCCTGGTCAGGGCTCAGACGGCTCGATGCGGCGTACCCGTCCAACCAGGCCGAGTCGGCCGTGGGCGTGTGTCGTACATTCGGCAGAGACAAAGGAGGTGGAGCCCGCAAAGACGGCAGGGCCAAGACCAAAGACGGGTCAACCACTTCATACCCCGCCCGCTCGCACGCTTCGTCCGTCCCGGGCGGAGCGATTGGGGTGATCCGGATAGTACATGGTATGCCGTGGTCCGACGCAAATCGCTCAAAAGCCGGTCGGAGGGACTTGAAGTCGCTGGTCGCTTCGAGCGGGGTCATCGAGTTGGCCCGCTTCGTGTACCCCAATGACGCGCGGCAGGCCCATCCGCCGATGTACTGCGTGTGCAAGGCTGGCCATGCGCGTAATGCACGGCGCTCGAGCCCCGCTACGTCTATATTGCGAGGTGTCATGAAGAGAACAGCATCTTGTGATGGTGCAGAAAGGAGGCTATTGACAAAGACGAGTCGGGAGTCGAGTCGATCGGGATATGGGGCGACCCATTTGTCCGATGACATATATCCTTGCGCTGCGGACAAGCGTGTATACGTGCATATTCAATATAAGTTCCCTATTCATGTTGTCGTCTAATCCTGTTGAGGCCTCGGCAGCACGCCTGCACGTCGAACCCCGCTTGATCTAGAACATCTGTCGGTTCCTCATCTCCACCGGCAGGAAGATGAGAACCACGGCGGACAGCCAGATACCGCCCGCGCCGAGCCAGAGGATCCCAGCACTCTTCGCACCGAGGTACTCTTGTCCTGTCTATCAGCCATGCCCTCTAACTTCAGCTCTAAGCCGCGACTCACCCGCAAACGGCGCGACGATACCGGCCAGTCGACCCAGGCACGACAGCATACCGCTCGCGCTGCCTCGGTAACTCGTGTCGAACAGCTCCGGCGCCGAGGCGTACAGCACCGCATTGAAGAACTGCCATCAGCCCGCGTAAACAGACAGACTCGGTGGTACGTACCGTCTGCATGACATACTCGAGCGCGTTGAGACCGACGTATCCTGCGGTTGTTTTGACTTGGGTGTACATCGCCATGGACAGACCCTGGCACGCGGCCGAGAAGACGAGGGACCACTTTCTGCCGATGAGGGGCAGCTGGACCGAGATGAGAGCGAGGACCGCGCCGAGGATACCGGGCAGGTAGATGTATACGTATTGGCGGTATGTGTCGGTGACGGTCCCGCGGCCGTTGTCGACGTTGTTGCGGAGGAGGATGATAGGGAGGAACGAGCCAGCCAAGTTGAACGACCCTGTACATCAGCTCCGGGTCTGGTCTGGTCGCTGTTCTGCTCACAGTAGTCACCCTGACCGTCAGCGATGCCCCATAAACATCAGGGCAAACTCACCATGTACGCAAACGCCAGCAGCGTGAAGATGAACAGCTGCAGCTTGTTGTAGAACAGTCCCTTGAGGTGCTTGAAGCTAGCGACCGCGCCCTTGAGCACACTCGAAATGGTACGGGTGTGCGAGAGCGGTCCGACCTCGTGCGAGATCTCCGACGAGGCCGCGTCGATCTGCTGGAAGTGCTCCACCGTAAGCGTGGGCGGTGCACACCTGTTGAACTTGGCGATCTTGTGCAACACGTCGATCGCCTCTTGTTCGCGCCCCTTGGACAGGAGGAACTTGGGCGACTCGTGGAACGTGAAGACAAAGTATCGGAGGAAGAACACCGTGAGGGTCATGCAACCCAGGATGATCACCATGTACCGCCATCCCATGTTATCGCCGACCTCGCAGCATGCCTCGCCGGCCTTGAGCAACGGGTCGCGGCAGCCCTTCAGCTTGACGTTGCAGCGCCACTTGGCGGCGGTGCCGTAGGCGATACCGCACGCGATGGTCACGCCGACGGGCTGAAAGAGGGACAGGAGGGCGACGAGGTTGCGGCGGCTCTGGGGCAGGAACTCGAGCGCGATGGTCGCGTCGATGGGGATGTTGCCGCCAAGTCCAATCGAGGCCAGGAAGTAGATACCGCAGATGGCGCCGTAATTGAACTTGGGCGCGGCCTGCGGTCAGTCGCGTCCTCGAGACACGGTGATCCACTTACCAGGAGCATGCCGAAGATGGAGGTGATCAGGCAGGTCAGGTTGAAAGCCCACTTGCGGCCGATAATGTCGACGAGCAGACCGAAGCCCAGTGCTCCGAGGGCGAGGCCCGCGTTGGCGCAGGACCAGATGAGACCCGTCTTGTTGTTCGGGACGTTCATCTCTTGGCTGATGGTCAGCGGCATTCTTACCAGAAACTGGCTGCCCATTGATTCACTCACAAGATGGCAGAGGCGATGAGACCGACACCCTTTGACCAGGAGAGGTCGAGGAAATAGCTGTCATGAGTCTCGCGTTCAGTCCAGGGTACGCCCCCACTCACCCGAAACCACACAGCAGCCAGATGCACCACTGATACCTTCCCATGCCCATCTTATCGATCTCGCTGAAGGGTCAGCTCAGCCGCCTCCAGCCTTCACCTCGCCGGAAGCTGGTACGCACTTGTTGATCAACGCCGCCTTCTTCTCAAATACAGTAAGATGCCTTATCACGTCTCCCTTAAGAATCGCCGCGGCCGTCAACTCGCTGTGTCCATCCGCCTCCTGGATGACGGGCAGCTGCGGCTTCGCGTCGTACGCCGAGCGCTTGTTGTCGACGTCGACGCCGGGCAAGGAGGACGTCTCCGAGACGAAGTCGGTCGAGGGCATCACGCTTAGCGGCGCCGCCGGAGTGTCGCGTTGGTATCCACTCATCCTGTCGCGTATCTTCGTGCTGTATCGAGTTCTTGACGGCTCAAGTAATACGCCAGGCAAGGCTGGTGGATTGCTACTTCGGTTTGAACGCGGCCGGGCCTGAAGTTTTCCGTCCCTTGCATCTTATATCGCCCAGGGTTCCCCTATCTGTCGCTGTTTGTGCGCCCAAGTTTGACGACGCCCAGTCCAGCTGAGGATCGTCACCGATCCAACTGCAGTCGGTCTTATCGATCGGTCGGCAGTCTCTTCCTCTGCTGCCGCACGGTTCGCCCGCGACCCGTCAAAAGTCTGGCGATAGCACAGGACTTGAGGTGCATCCCGATTACTGGAATCGGGAACTGTTTGGAGGGTAGCGAATGGACCGCATGGGACGGCGGAGAGGGCAGAAGAACTGGGCCGCGGTCTTCGGGTCGGGCATGCGGGTATGGTTGAGCCAATGAGCCATGTCGTAAAGCATACCTGAGGCGTCGAGTATGGTTGATAGCATGCGCGCATGGGCGGCACGGATGATACTACATGCTCAGCAGACAGGAACGGCTAAGTTGTGAGATGAGCGACGCCAAGACAAGGGAAGCAGGTCAATAACGTATGAGGCGTGCCAGGGCAGGTGTCACGCCGATTCGGCATGGGCCCGCCGTACAGCGAACAGCGCAAGGGCTCGTCCACGCTTCCATGCGAAGTCAGCATAAACTGGGCGTAATTAAGCGTATGTTCCGGCCAAAAGAGCTCACATTGGAAGCGAATCTGCCTTGGCGACCAAGCTGGTCAGAGTACAATCTCAAGTCGATCCGTGTTCCTGAGCGTTCGTCGCCCAGATCGAGCGAATCCAAGGATCGACCGACGTAGGAGCGGCGAGCGCCGATAGCAGAAAAGCGGGATTCACCGCCGCTTACAACACACGTCAGCCGGGGTCCAGCGCGTCACTCTGAGCTCATTTCTGCCCGCGCATTTTGCATGCATGATCGCAGCTGGGACCTCTATTGCCCAGCTGAGGCACGCAGCAAAGCGTCATATGCAGTGTACGGGGACCTCTTTCAGGCTACGCAGTGGCCTATTTGCGTAAGAGACGAGTTGCATTTGAAGATGGAACACCGGTATAACGGGACGTAAATAGCCCGATCTACGTCATCATCAGAAGCACTTTCTGCGCCGGCGACCGCATGTCCATCCATGACCTGTACACATATACCCAAGATGCATCTCACCATCTGCATCACATCACACACCCATCATGCCCGACCCAAAAGATACATCCGTCCCGGAAGAGCACCACGTCCACCGTGTAAGGTAGACCGACCGAGCCAAGATTGCAGCGCTGACTGCCAGACGGGCCACTGGCTGTCGCAGGACAAGCGACACCACCACAAATTCCTCAACGACACCATTGAGCATGTCGACGCGAACCCCAAAGAGCTGCACCCGGTGCTGAAGGAGTTCCAGCAGATGGTCGAGGGGGACTCGAGGCTGTACATGCTGTTCGAGCTCATGTTCTCACAAGTGCGTCACGGATCGTCCACATGCTGGCATCATCCGCTGACATCAGATCCCGGACAACAAGAAGTACTTGAAAGACCCGTCGGGCGAGAACGCGACTGTCCGAGACTTCCCACACCTCCTGCAGCTCATCAACCACGTGCTCACCACCGCACCGCACTGGACCGATGCGGGCCACAGTGCTGGACTGGTCGGTGTACCGGTGAATGCGCTGCTTGACTGGCCGATGGGCACCCGCGCTGGCTTCACGGTCTTCCAGGACCCGAAAGTCAATTCCCAGGTCAGTTTCAATATCCTGACCTCCCACCTCCCCGTTCTAGCCCCCGGCGCGCGTGAGACCCGACGATGATCGCTAACCGGCAGCTCAAGAAGGTCCTGAATGTCTGGGGCGAATACCTCTCATCCCCCGCTTCAGCATCCGTCCTCGGCACCGACGTCGAGTCGTGGTTCTCCCCGCACGGCATCAAGTCCCTCGAGCAGGTCGCAAACGCCGCGTCCGGCACGTCTTTGTCCTTCGAGGAGCTGTTCCATTGCGACCCCAAGGCCGAGCACCACGGCTACAAGTCCTGGGACGACTTCTTCACTCGACTCTGTCGGTTCGAGGACGGCGTCCGCGCCGTCGCCGAGCCGGATAACGACGATGTCGTCGTGAACGCCTGCGAGAGCAAGGTGTACAAGGTCGCGCGGGATGTCAAGGCGCGCGACCAATTCTGGATCAAGGGGCAGGTGAGTGTTGATGCCACTCATCCCTCACAGCGTAGCATGATGAGCAGCCGCACTGACAGCAGCCGTACTCCGTCCTGGACATGCTTGCCTTCGACGACCTCGCAGAGTCGTTCGTCGGCGGAACGATCTACCAAGCGTTCCTCTCCGCGCTGTCGTACCACCGCTGGCATACGCCCATCTCGGGCACCATCAAGAAGGCGTACGTCGTGGATGGGACGTATTTCTCTGAGCCGCTCTTCGAGGACTTTGGCGCCGAGTCCGAAGCGGACCCGCACGGCGAGTGCACGTCGCAGGAGTACATCTCGGCGGTGGCTACACGAGCGATCCTGTTCATCGAGGCGGACAACAAGAAGCTCGGCACGGTCGCGTTCATCGGTATTGGTATGACCGAGGTCTCGACTTGTGAGATCACCGTCAAGGAGGGGCAAAAGGTCAAGAAGGGCGACGAGCTTGGGTGAGCGCGGTGCCTGCAGATACTGTTCTGAGCCTCCGTTGATCTTCAGAATGTTCCACTTCGGCGGGTCGAGCCACACGGTCCTGTTCCAAAAGGGCGTCAAGGTGTCGGGCTTCCCCGAGCCGAGCGACCACAACGTGCCGGTCCGATCCAAGCTGTGTGTTGTGGAGTAGGGCCGGTAAACGATAAACGGGATACTATCATGTAGCTAATATACACGGGTGACAGACTAGGCATCATCGAGCAGGAAAGTCGAATGGAGAGCTCATCATGCATCTACTCTACATCAGCGACCAAGCATACGTCGTGGCATTGGTACGGGACGGTGGAAAGCAGTATGCTGCCACGTTACCTGTGTTGATGCGACCGCTTTCGACGATCGGACGATCGCGTAGGGGACGAGGACGGCTGGTTCGGATGGTACGGGCATGAGTTCCACCACGCCCCCGGCCCTGTGACTTCAAGCTTGCCTATGTGCTCCTGCGCCTTCTCCGAGTAAGCTACCGAGGCAGCGTTGCTTTACTGCGCGGAAATGGGCACCCGAAGGGTATCGTCTGCGCACCGTCTTACATGCTCATCTAGGCTCCTCATAGTCTCCTCATAGCCAACCGCGAGAGAGAAGGGTAGGTATCGGCGTCCGGATCCGGTTTGACCAACTCGTCGTCCAATCGCGCCCTCGCTCAAGTCTTCCTCGCACACACCATGTCGCTCAATGCTGATCGCAAGGACGTGCCACACCCCGGCCCCATTCGATTCAGAGCTTCAACAGCCAGACTGACAAGTCGCCACTCAGCAGTGGCGCAAACCGGACACATGAAAAGTGGGGATAGTGAAAAGGTGGCAAGCCGAGACATGGAGTCCTTCCAGGACCATGCTAAATGGCTGGAAGTGCAGCATGATCCGCAGCTCCAGAGGCGTTCTCATTGTCCCCGCTAGCTGCATTGACGGGAGGGCCGCAAGTGGCACATGGGAGTCGGGACGCGTCCCGACTCCAAATTCGCCTTACATACATATCCCACCTCTCGACGTGCACTTGGATTTCCGATGCGATAGTACCCAAGTCGGAATTACATTACTCGTACGAGCAGCCAGGCCCGCACCGACGACAGCCGCTTCAATCTGGAGTAACGTTATGCTGGAGATATGCAGCAATCGGAGAATGCCGCTTGAGCGGAAATGTAAACCCGGCCTGGGCGTTCGGCCCGCGGCCGTTGACCGTTGGCTTCTCTCTGCTCTCGCGCTGTTCATCTCTCACCCGTCTCTCTCTCCGGATTCACATTGATAGAGACTACACACGCCTAGTGAATGCGGGATGTATTTCCGACACAACGTACTTCGGATGAGCGCTATCTACACGGCGGTGCGGTAGCGCAGCTGCACGCTTGACCGCCGGTATATAGCGCGGACACCGGGTCCCACAGCCTTGCATCCTCTTATCTCTGACTTGCCTGCCCCGCCCATCCGCGACGAGAAACAGCATGACCATCGTCCAAGAACCCAAGATCAAGATCGCCATCGGTGCGTGCCCGCAGCGAAGACACTCGAGTCGACGACAAAGGGTTGGAACAGCACCGGCTGACGCACAGACCGAGGTGGGACGTTCACCGACTGTGTCGCCATCCCTGAGAATGCGCCCCCATTCCTCGTCAAGCTGTTGTCGGTCGACCCGGGAAATTACAAGGTGAGCTGTAGTCCCAAGCCATGGAAGGGACCGGATGGGTGGGGCTGAGAGATCATCTCTGATGAGCAGGATGCGCCTACGGAGGGTATCAGGCGGATCATGGAGCGGTTCACCGGAAAGAAGATTGGCCGAGATGAGCTGATTGACACCTCGCGCATCAGCCACATTCTCATGGGCACGACGGTAGCGTAAGTCTTGAGCTGCTTCGTTACTCGTTACCGATCTTGCCGTTAACGCCAGGACGAACGCCTTGCTGGAGCGGAAAGGCGAGCGGTGCGCCCTGCTGGTGACCAAGGGGTTCAAAGACCTGCTCCTCATCGGCGACCAGACTCGTCCAGACTTGTTCGACCTGCACATTAAGCGTCCAGGCGTACTGTATGAGAAGGTTGTGGAGGTAGATGAGCGAGTGACGATCGAGTCGCGGGTGGATATCCCCGAGGACGCCGAGGTCAGCCCGGAGGGAGACGCGTATGTGACGGGCCTGAGCGGAAACAAGGTGCGGGTGGTACAACCACTAGGTAAGCTCTCTTCACTCACTAGGAGCAAAGTGATTGATCGCAGATGTCGAAAGCGTCACGAGGCAGCTGGAAGGCCTGTACGCCGATGGCTTTCGGTCAATCGCTGTCTGCCTCCTCCACTCCTTCACTTTCCAGAAGCACGAGCAGCAGGTCGAGGAGGTAGCTCAGAGGATCGGCTTCACGCAGGTCAGCGTGTCGAGCCAGCTTCAGCCGATGAGTGTGTATCTCGTCTATGATCGCTCAGACATGAAGGCTGACCACCAGTCAAGATTGTCCCACGCGGAACATCAGCCACCGCCGACGCTTACCTCACCCCCGGCATTCAAACATACATTCAGTCCTTCTCGAAGGGTTTCAAGGGTGGCTTTGCGGATCCACACGGTACCCTCGTCGCGTTTATGCAGTCCGACGGGAGTCTCGCCGGGATCAACAGCTTCTCAGGTCTGAAGGCGATCTTGAGTGGACCTGCGGGTGGAGTTGTCGGTTACGCAAAGACGTGTTACGATGCTGAAGAAGGATCGCCAGTCATTGGGTAGGTAATGGATGGCTCTGGTAGTCCCACTGACTCCAGATTCGACATGGGCGGGACATCGACCGATGTGTCACGGTACGGCGGCTCACTGGAGCACGTGTTCGAAACACGCACTGCCGGTATCACCATTCAATCCCCACAGCTCGACATCAACACCGTCGCTGCTGGCGGAGGATCGATCCTGTTCTGGCGGAACGGAATGTTCGTCGTCGGCCCGGAGAGCGCAAGCGCCCACCCCGGTCCTGCATGCTATAGGAAAGGCGGGCCGTTGACCGTGACGGACGCGAATCTGTTCCTCGGCAGACTACACGCCGACTCGTTCCCGAAGAGTGAGTCAATGCGTGTCATCCTGAGGCAGAGCTGATGGTAGTCTTCGGACCGAAGGAGAATGAGGCGCTCGACTACGAGGCGGCGAAGAATCTGTTCGTCGAGTTGACGGAGAAGATCAACGGGGAAGTGGAGGTGCCTTTGACACCGGAGGAGGTTGCGGCTGGTTTCTTGCGGGTCGCAAACGAGAACATGGCCAGGTGAGATTTGGCATGTCAGGCTGCCGATCCCTTAGGCTGACCTTAGACCAATCCGAGCTCTCACGGAAGCAAGAGGGTTCCGAACGGCTTCGCACAACCTGTCATGTGCGTGTCGAGCTGCAATCGCCACGCGCATTTGCTGACAGCAGGTTTCGGGGGAGCCGGAGGACAACACGCCTGCGCTATAGCGACCAGCCTCGGTATCCACTCTGTTCTCGTCCACAAGTACTCGTCGGTGTTGTCCGCCTACGGGATTGCCCTCGCCGAGCTGGGTACGGACCTGACCGAGCCGTCCGTCGAGGTCTTCTCGGCCAACACGCTCAAGCGGATCGAGGGCCGCCGAGACGAGCTGAAGCGAACGGCTAAGAAGAACCTCTTGAAGCAAGGTGTTCGGGAGAAGGATATCGAATATACATCCTTCCTCAACCTCCGATACGAGGGAACCGATACGAGTTTGATGATCCGTGAGCCGGAGGATGGAGACTATGAGGCGGCTTTCACTCAGCGTCATCTGCGGGAGTTTAGCTTTGCCTCGAAGGACAAGCGACTCATCGTCGATGGTGAGCTGCCTTACACAAATGTCTGGACTACCTAGCTCATGTCAGATATCCGAGTGACTGGGACGGGCAAAGGCGAGCAAACGACTACTCAATCCTGGTACAAAGAGTACAAGGCTCTTCGTCTCGCGCGCCTGGCTCCGCCTACGGCGGCGAAGACGACGGATATTTACTTTGAGGAGTCATCGTCGTTCGTCGAGTCTCCGCTATACACATTGCAAGACCTTCGACCGGGCACAGTCATCCACGGGCCGGCTATCATCCTTGACGCCACGCAGACTATTGTCGTCTTTCCGAGCAACGAGGCCACCGTCTTGAGCGAACATGTCTTCATCGATGTGGGACTCGGACCCAAGAAGGCGCTGGACACCGGCGTTGTCGACCCTATCGCGCTCTCTATATTCGGAAACAGGTCAGCTAGCAAGTCAAGTCGATTCGATGCCACTGATCTCCAGGTTCATGGCTATCGCAGAGCAGATGGGGCGGGTGCTGCAGAAGTGTGCGATCTCGCTGCAGATCAAGGAACGGCTCGACTTCTCTTGCGCGATCTTCTCGGCGGACTGCGACCTGGTCGCCAATGCTCCGCATGGTAAGTATCAGTCGGGGTAGCGAGGCCAAACTGACGGCAGTGCCGGTGCATCTGGGCAGTATGCAGTATGCCGTGAAGGGCCAAGCGGAGCTGCACAAAGGACAGCTTCGGCCCGGAGATGTACTGGTGTCCAATCACCCTAAGAGTGAGCACCTTGCAGCATAGCGGTATTCAGCGACTGACGACCTAGTGGGTGGAACGCATCTGCCGGACATCACTGTCATCTGCCCCGGTATGCCATGCTGCTTTACTGTGACGATAATCTGACGCTCAGTCTTCCACGAGGAGGTGGGCCAGAATGAGATTGTCTTCTACGTTGCGGCGCGAGCTCATCACAACGAGTGAGCTTCCGCGGCTTTGACATGAAGCTGACGCGTAGTATCGGAGGTTTGAAAGGCAACTCGATGCCACCCGAGTCGGAAGAGATCTGGCAGGAGGGTGCCTTGATCTACTCGGCCTTCCTAGTCCGTGATGGCGTGTTCAACACGGAGGAGATCACCAAGTACCTGACCGACCCCGGAACGTACGCAAACTGCAAGCCCTCTGCCAGGGTGAGTGGCACATCCCCCTGTATTCGTCTTTCGGGTCTCGCTGTGTACGCATCCCGCTCACCTCAGATTGACATCAACATCTCCGATCTCAAGGCTCAAGTCGCGGCATGCGCGGTCGGCTCTGATCAGATCAAGCTGCTCTTTGACGAATTTGGGCGCGAAGTCACCCTGTTCTACATGCTCGCCATTCGCCAGAATGCCGAAGCGACCACCCGCTCGTTCTTCAGAAAGCTGGCGAAGGAGCGGGGCACGCACTTACAGGCGGTGGACTATATGGACGACGGCTCGCCAATAGCTTTGACGGTCACGGTAGATGCGGAGACGGGAGGCGCAACGTTTGATTTCGAAGGGACGGGTGAGAGCATCGTGGGGAACATCAATGTGCCGAAGGCGGTTGCCAATGCGGCCATCACGTACTGCGTGAGTCTGATCGGCTAGCCATGGTCGTAGTCCGGATGATACACATAGGAGAGGTGGTTGCTGACGACAGATCCGGTGCATGATTGGCACGAATATGCCGCTCAACGCCGGTGTCTTAGGTGAGCTGCTCGATCAAAGTGGGGTTCTCAGTTGACGTCTAGCGCCGCTCGAGATCAAGATCCCGGAGGACTCGCTTCTTGATGCGGCGGAGGGCGTGGCGGTGTCGTCTGGTAACACTGAGACCTCGCAGCGGATTACGGACGTCATCTTCAAGGCGTTTGAAGCGACTGCAGCGTCACAGGGCTGTGAGTCGCAGTGGCATGATCGAATGGGCTGGCTGACGGCAGGCATGAACATGCTGCAATTTGTTCCGCATGACTCGCGATATACCGGCTACGGCGAGACAGGTAAGTTGGGCAGTCTCAAAAGAGACTGGTCTGATGACAGTGTGCGGAGGCAGCGGTGCTGGGCCCACTTGGGCAGGAACGTCTGGCGTTCACATCAAGTGGGTTCTGCGGATTTCACAGACAATACTTGCGTTGCGGAGCTGACTTCTAGCATGACCAACACGCGCATGACCGATACGGAGATACTCGAGAAGACCCAGCCCGTTGTCCTGCGCCAGTTCACCCTTCGCGCGAACTCAGGCGGTATTGGCCGTAATCGAGGCGGAGACGGGGTTATCCGCGAATTCGAGTTCTCGGAGCCGATGAACGTAGCGATCAACGGCGAGCGGCGAGTCAATCAGCCGTATGGGATGAAAGGGGGTGGACCGGGCGAGCGAGGCGCGTTCTTCCTGTGCCGGAAGAAAAGCGATGAGGAGGGAGGAGGATACAGGCGGGTCAAGACGAAGCCGAGCGCTACAGTCGTTGTGCGACGAGGCGATCGAGTGGTACTGCATACACCTGGTAAGCGGTCGAACGACTTAGATGGGAAGGAAGCTGATGAGCAGGTGGAGGAGGATGGGGCGAGCCTAGTGATGTGGTCGAGCCGGAGTCGGCGACGGATATCCTCAAGCTGCATGGATTTACGCCGAGGGCGAATGGTAGTTGGGCAGAGTACCAGTCAAGGCTGAATTCGTCGAATTAGACTGCTTCGTTGATTCGATGAATCAGCTTGAATGTTCCTGACCAGCGCGCCGAAGAGGCTTCGACTTGCGACCTGGTCCGTGCTCCCGTTGCAGCTCGCACTGCATGTCGCGGAAGGGAGGTCAAGCAAAATCGGCCACCAGAGGACAGGACGGGATCAGCAAGAGCATCATAGCGCCTCGATGTTCGTTCCCTCTCGTCCTCAACAGCTAAACCCTCCGTAGCTCACCCCTCCGTTGTCTGTAGTGGACCCATCCCCTTCAAGTATCTCAGACGCTCCATTGACTGCGGACCCCAACGACTACTTTGACAACATCACACTCCAACATGTCCTATCTCCATCAGTCAGTGAGCTACGTGCGCCCGTCGGGAGGGACGCCCTGTGTGTCTGGCAACCGCGTGCTTCTTCCCCCGGTAAGATGTGTGTAGTCCCATTGGCAAGTTGCAAAGAATGGAGCCGTGGCAACTGACCCCATCATGCAATCCGCTCTTTGACATGCACTGAGCTGTTTATTCCACTCCACTGTTGCAAGGAGCTGGTTGCTTGCAGTCTTGGCCTCTACGTCATATCACTTCCTATGATCCTAGCGGGGCGCTTAGGAGTGCTCACAAAGGATCAACCAGGCATTTACACATCAAGCACCACCCGGAAGGCTATTGCCGTCAAGTTAAGTACCCACACAAGACTGCCTGTTCTGTTCACTTGCCAACTCCCCAATTGCACCCCCACTCTTTCATCCTGCTGTTGCTTGTTGCCCTGCCGTCATGACTACTCAAGCGACTAAGGCATACAAAGAGAGCCTCCTGGCTGACTGGCAGAGTGGCCGAGTCCAAGATCTTGGGCCAGCAAGTCTGGAACAGTTGAAGGCCTATCTCACCAACCCCAAGAGCACCCTGGACTGTACTGGACCTGTTCTCCTACACTGGCCATTTGAAACCACCCCAATCATGTACGGTCCAAACCAAAAGCCTAAGAATGAAGGTATTTGGGCAGACTTTTACCGCACGGTTAATACCACTCAAAAGCTGGTGTTTTCTGCTCAACACAGCAAGGGCTCATCCCCAGACATTCAGCCTGCCGCTCAGTCAGAGGAACAGTCTCACTCAGAAAGGGTGACTTTTGTTGCCACCCTTGGTGATGATTTTGGTAGGTCCATACCGGCGCAGCTGAAGAAGTACCTGAAGAGATATCTTTCCTGGTGGGCAACAGGGACTTGGGAATATTTTGAGAATCAAGTCAATGCTGAAAGTGATGGGCTGATGCTTGAGTCCGCAAAGACATTGATCATGTCACAAAACCCAGAAGTGCCTCCCAAATCCAAGGCATGGCCCTACATCAGGGTTGCTGCCTCCAAAAAACTCGAGGAAGATGACCTATCATGGTTTGATTGGGAAACGTGCACACCTCGTTTGGGCTCCTTGCACATTTCCCTTGGGTCACCAGCCTTGCCAGATCAAACCCCCACAAAGGCTGTTTGTGAGATTGAAGAGACCATGGTGGAAGAAGCAGGCACTGATGACCTGGAGCAATGACAAGCTGCATGTGTGAAATTGTTCATATCTTGTCCATTTTTGGTTATATTTTTGGTTGTATCTTATCTTTGATCTGCTGTCATCATCAACTGTGAATGAAGGATTCACAAGGATGGAGCTCTTGTCATGGAATAGCAGACCTCTGGATGGTCACACCTGAACGTTTCACTCTGATCTGACAATGCCCATTTAGACTCTGAAAGTTTCATTTGTAAGTGTCTCGACCCTCCTCATTGCCACGCATTGCCTCGCCGCTTGAGCGTACCTGATATTCACAATCTATCAACAGGACTGATTGTACCTACGCCTAGGTCATCTAGTTGTGTGGCTGGACCAACCTAACCTCAGCTTCAGTGCATACGACAGTCGATCAATGACCCAACATGGTCAGTGGTACCAACCAACATACTAGCATCCCTTCCAACACCTTGCCGGTCTATTGCTAAGTTGTTGTATGTTTTGCTCTCTAAGCTCGATCACCCGCCCAGTTGTTGTGTAGTACAAGGAAAAGTCTATGGATGTGTCAAAAGGTCTGTCAGAAGGTCGGGTGGACAGATGATGCCATGGTGGACCCTGCGGCATATATAAGCAAGCGGATTTCTGCCATACTTTCTCGTCTCATTTATCCATATATTTTCTTGTTATACTACTCAGAACAGGCACTGCCTCCTTACAGGAGCTTTGCTCTTGGTGATCACACCTTCCATAGTTTACCTTGATCTATCTATCATCTAGTCTAGTGACCAACCCTACGTGTCATCCTTCCAGGTATCACCCTTGGTAACCATCTTGTTCAACACCCCACCTGCCTACTTGGTTGCGCATCCCTTGTTCAACTCCTATCACATTGTCAAACATCCCACAAATCCACAAGACATCTTTGCCAGTCTTACCTCAAGCTTGTAAACCGTTGTTATCTATCATTTCTTGACCTCTTTTGGTCTTGTCTGGACAAATTCATAACAGTAAGGTACTTTGTCCCCAGGGAGGCACTGTTATAACTGCATGAAGGAGTTCAGCCTGGATGCTTCTGACAAGATCGTGTACCTTGGTGTCATATGGTGGCATAATACAGTGGTCAGACAACACATGATACACCTGTTGTTCTGTGCATTATGGAGTCAATTTGCAAGACTGGCAGCGCCCCACTCAGTTGCAATTGCAAATCCAAGGCAACAACTCATTTGTCTTGACATGGCCCCCTACCCTCATTGTAAGCTCCTGAGCATATAATGCTCTTCATCTAATTGGCAGTGAACCCTTGCTATGACGACGTCTGCAGAAGCAGCGCAGTGAACCCACAGGCCGAGGAGTACACCCTCTTCACACCACATGCATATTCTGTAAACAGATTGTGCCCACACTATGGAAGCAGTATCAATTACAACCTTGATTTTGGGAGTCAGATGATGCAAGATGCAACCGTTGCAACTGCCCAAAACATTGTCTTTGCTCAAGGAACCTCCTCTATTTCTTCTCTCAAGTCCTCAGCAAGGATTGAAGGATCACCAAACATGCAATCTTTCTCCCGTAAAGTCAACTTGGTTTCATGTATGGTCAGGGTAGAATCATCTTGTACTGTTGCCTTGATGTTGAGGCGAAGCACTGGAGGCGATTGAGGCTTTGCACCAGAAATAATTTGATGGGGGTCAAGGACCTCACAGCTGTAGACCACATCCCTCCAGCTTAATGTCACCGTTGATCCTGAAGCATTTCCCATACCCTTTTGTGACCTGATGCCTTCTGAAACTCCCTCAATCAGCCGATGTGTACCATCTGAGAGCTTGCCACTGCCTGTTTGTGAGTGACTCCATCTATCAACGTCAAATCTTCCATGTGTCTTGGTCAGTGCATGATGGATTTGGCTTTGAAGCATGCTACGGATCTGCTTTCTGTGCACATTCTTCCAATGTGGGTCAGATGGATCCAGTGCTTGTTCAGGCGCCTCATTCATGGTGCTGTTTGTGCTGGGTAACTTGATGTTGTCTTCAAGGAACAACGGATCCCATGCGCCCCAGGTTTGCACAGTATGTGGGTCCCCTTTTGGATCATGTAAAGTGACCCACATGCACAGCCCCGGCTGGTTCTGCCTGCGGTGGCGGCGGAGGCCCTTGGTGAGGCTGATTTTCATATCTGACATTGACTCTGGGTGCTCAACATCAATGCCAGGGATGTTTCTTCTGATATTGACCCAAGCTTGCTTTGTCATTGTGGCCATTTGCTTACATCTTGAGTCAACAGATGCCCATGATGTCCATATGACCTCATTGTACCTCAAGACATTGTAAACCTCCTTCTTGAAAGCCAGACCAATCATTGTTGAACAGGGCCAGTGCTCAAAGCTCATAGCCCAACAGCGCTGCTCTTCTGATGTTCCTGGCACTGTGCGAAATCTGCTGAATTGGTCAGTTCTGAGTATGGGAGATGGCAACGGCTCTCCCATACACATCTGATCATTCTTGTTGTCTTTGGGCACGGTGGCCAATTGATCACATTGCACTTGCCCGCAGAAGCCTGGCCCCAAGCTGAGTGCAACATAAGCCTCAGGAATTGATTCCGAGTGTTTCCGAGTTGCAGATTCAAGAGCCCTCTTGTTTAAAGTCTCCTGCATGTTTTGGAGGTGTGGAAGCTGATGCCTGATACTTTCGGATTCCAATTGAGGTCTACCTTCGCTGTTGCTTGTGCTCATTGCAGGATGTAGATGCTTGTACTGCTGCTCAGGGACGCTGCTCCCGGTGTGCCTGCGTTTGGTGCCTGTGTTCTGTTGTGGCACAGTGGCCATTGCATTTTGATCCAAGGCAAGACTCCCAAAGCTCTGACTGGCCCTCTGATAAGTTGTGCTTGAAGGCTCAAATTGATCAAAGAGGTAGTCCATGCTCTGGTTCGTGACTATGCCAGGATTCCACTTGGTGTTGGCAGCAAAGGACTCCCAAGCCTGCTGAGGAGCATCAGCAGCACAAGCCGTGTTTGGAAGGTTGTTGTTGCCACAACTGGGGACCATTGACATTGGATGATCCACAACAGACGCGAAGACTTGCTCCAGAGCATTGTGAAAGCTGTGACCCCCCATCGCAGTGGTATCATTGCTATTGGTTCCATTCGGACAAGGTCCAGAGTGAGGATCATTTCTGGTTGGGTGTTCCCAGCTCTGGACCATACCACTGGTTGACTGCAGAAAGGGTTCATCCACATCTGTCTCTGCAAAGATACCAGCGTGTCGTGGATGGGCCCTTCGCCAATAGTTGTCGAAGCCCCTTTGAGCTGGTTTGACGGAGTAATCGAAGAAGGCTAGAGCTAGGAGGGGTAG
>CAUG01000290.1:0-51056 GCA_000442785.1 Papiliotrema flavescens NRRL Y-50378
GTGGTGGGAGCGGCGGCGGCGGCTTCAGCGGACATGCTTGCTGAGTTTTAGTTTTCGAGGTTGGGCTCGAAGGTGTTGAGTGTGAGTTGTTGGATCGACCACGTAGGGTAAGTTGGTTGTAGGCGTTTACGTGGGTTTTTCTGGGGCTGCTGGGTGAGTGAGCTATTCTACAGATGGCAAGTACGTGCGAGGCATGCTCCAGCTACACGTATGAAAATGCAACTCACCTGTAGTGATACTCTGCTCTCTGGGGAAGAAGTGCACGGAGGGGTAGAGAAAGGAGAGAAGAGAGCGATAAGGAGCGCACAATACAAAAGATGCGTGCGTGCCCCGTCGACGGGCGGGGCGGCGATCGCCGCGTAAGACGCCATGGGGTGGCAAACATGACCGAGTAAAAGTTGCTAATATCGCCGACTGACAAAATATCCTTGTGGCGTGGGGAGCCAGCGGCTGTGGCACATACTCAGGAGCTGCTGCTCAGCAACGAAGATTAGCTAAGGCGTGTGTGTACGTGCATGCATGCATTCATGCATGCTAGAGCATGTACAGTGTTGTCGCATGGTACTCTTGCTCTCAAGATCGCAACTCAGCCCATGCGTTGGAGGTCCCCCTGCAATTTCATGATGATCGCCTTGTCCGCGCCAGACTTCTTCGCCTCGGTCAGGCGCTTCATGATATCCTTCTTCTCGTCGTCAAGCTTCTGCTGCTCATCCTCGAGCTCTCTCTCCTGCGCGAGCGTGAAATGGCGATACAGGAAGAACACCATCGCGGCTAGATCTCAGCTCGCGTAACAGGATCGCATCAGTCGCACTTACCAACGCCCAGGCGCATGTCCACGGCGCACAACAGCGCACCCAGAATCGTCTGCAGGATTCCACCAACTTTCTCAAATCTCCTGCGTATCAGCTCTTCATTCAGCTAATTTTGACCCGCACGCACTCTTCTTCCTCTTTCCTGCGCTTCTTGAGCATGAGCAGCTCAATGTCCTTGCCAATGATATCCGCCGCGTACGGATTCTTCATCAGCGACCTGATCTTGTCCGGGTCCACCGGCGGAGCCATCAGCTGCTCCGCGTCTGTATATCAGCATCGGCGCAGCCTCAGGCTCTATTTCTTCCGCCGACATCTCTTAAGTCAGTACACGACGCTGAATAACGCACCGTCCGGCACGTTATCCCACCACATGGTTCCCTCCGCCTCGCCCGCTTTCGGCCTCAAGCCATCCTGGAACGGCACCAGCGCGGGGCGCCCCGGGCCCTGCATCGTCAAGAAATAATTCTTCTTAAAACTCATACTGCTCGGGTCTTTCTTGGGGTCGATGCCCGACCCGCCCGAAACGAGCTTGGGCGCCGGGTCGCCGTGCTTACTACTACTGCTCGGCATGCCCTTGGCGCGGACATCGCTTGAGCTCATTGCCTTGGACGAGGAGGAAGACGACGACGACGACTTTGAAGAGGAGGACGACGAGGAAGACTTGGACGCGGCTTTCGCGAGGGCTTTCTGCCTGTTGCGCGCGGCCTCTTGCCGCTGCAAGATGGAGTATCCCAGGTACGCTATGAACACGAGGAACATTAGCGGCGGAGTGAAGAGCGGGATGCCCGTTGAGGTAGCGCCGCTGAGCCCAGAGGCAGCTGCGCCCCATGCGCCAGCGCCCTGTTGCGAGAGGAGCGCATGAGGCAAGGACGGGTTCGCGGCTGGGATAAGCACGTTGCGACATGAGTGCTCTGCAGAGTGATCCGCAGCGCAACGCACCCCAGCCCATGAACAGCAGGACGCCGATGGCCTGTTCAAAGGGGCCGAACTTGATCAGCGGTTTCTTCTCCTTCTTCTCTTCCGGCTTGCTCATAATGCAGATGGGGTTGTGCAGTACAACGAGGGCGATAATAGGATAACAAGCCCATCGTGACACGCGCTGCGCCGGTTCCGCGCGCAGAGTCCAGGCGAGCTGGGTGAAAGGAGGCTCGCCGGAGAGACGCCAACTGGTCAAAGGACGCGCTCGAGCGCACTCCCACACGTTCGCCGAGCCCGTTTGAGCGCGCGCCATATGTCGCATGTCATGTCGCATATCATGTCGTACCATGCATGTACATCACCGCCCTAAAACCCCTACGCCACGCATCGAGAGCTCTACTCGGTGTTGACCGGGAATCTGGCGTCAGCACGCATACACGACAACAGGCACGTGCCACTAACTCGAAGTGAACGTCCTTGCCAGCGAGCGTTCGGTAGACGGACGAGAAGGTGTCGAGCTTGTACTCGAGCAGGTTCTGCTCCTTCGGGTCGAGGTAGCTGCCGTCAGTACATGCTTCTGGACGTCTCGGATCGAAGCACGGCCGAAGCCTCGCTTCGCTTCGCTGCGACCCGCCGCGCGACACTCACACTCGGATGAGCTTGGAACCGTCCTGGGCAACTCGTGTACGCTTGCCGGTGATCTCGGCGGGGTAGACGAGGTCCTCGAGGATCTTCTCGTGGACGGCGGTGAGGGTTCGGGATCGGGGTCGCTTCTGCTGCGAGGCGGCGGCCGAGTTTCGCTTCGGCTTGGGGAGGACTCGGCGTTGCGACAGGAAGACGACGTATTTGTCGGACAGCTTCTTCTCGAGCTCTCGGGTAAGCCTGTTGGGGGAAGTGAATGTGAGTGAGGTCGAGCGGGAGGGGGAGGCAAGGGTACGAAAGGGCGAGCATATGGGGGAAAGGGATGGTGTCGGGGGAGGCAAAAATGATCAGCAGTTGTCCTCCACGGGTATGACCACTCCGACGCCGTCGCGACTATCCCTCCGGTGCTCAGACGAGGGAGGCGGGCCTAAAGAGTCCCGCCGTCGACCTCTCGCACCCGCCCAAAGGAACAGCAAGGAGGCGGGCCTGAAAAGTCCCGCCGTCAACAAGCGTCCCCCGGGCAGTGTCCTCTTCCTCCATGCCGAATCGAGTGGTCCGCGGCTCACCTCTGCTGGACCTTGTGGAAGGCCTTGGCCATGGGGACGGGGACGAAGATGACGACGGCCTTCTTGCCGCCCTTGACGTCGACCTCTCGGGCCTCTGAGATCTGGAGTTGTCGAAGCTCCGACTTGAGGTCCGGGACGTTCTGCTCGAGGTCGAGCAGAGCCTGGGCGATCTGTTGCTCAATCTCCGTGGGGGGAGTCTGGGGCGCGTTGGCGGTCCTCAGAATTTTGTTTTGGTACGACATGGCGCTGGGGTGAGTGAGAGGTCGAGCGGAGTGGGTGACGA
The DNA here is from genome assembly GCA_000442785.1 of Papiliotrema flavescens NRRL Y-50378. Classification (NCBI taxonomy): domain Eukaryota; kingdom Fungi; phylum Basidiomycota; class Tremellomycetes; order Tremellales; family Rhynchogastremaceae; genus Papiliotrema; species Papiliotrema flavescens. The sequence goes on from CAUG01000290.1 coordinate 3,222, forward strand.
CGGTGAGGTGGTAGCGGAGTGGAAAACGTACGAAGATTGATGAGAGAAGCAGAGGTAGGGAGTAGGTGACTTTTGGTAGGGTCGGCAACGGTACAGTGGGCTGGGCCGTTGCTCGCTCGCTGGCTCACAGCATGCACACGCTCACTGTCCGCGGTGCACAGTGCACTCCCGGCCACCTGCCTCGGTCCACCCGTCGGCGAACAGCGCTGCAACTGACACCCGACGGGATCAAATCTACACAGACAGCCTCGATGCTACCGCCGGCGATACCGGTGTTATCATCACGCCCTAGCCCTTCTGACACCAAGTGGCGCTGTCTTTCGGCGATAAGCTTGTTGCCACCCCGACACTCTCGCTCACTTTGCGCACCCATTCCGGCCGGCTGCTTGTGCCATCCGGCGATGTCGCCATTTATCCTCATCTCGGATCACGTCACCTGCAACTCACATCTCGGCGACTAGGATGCACGCCAGTATCATCACGTATGGCCCCATTTCCCATCATCCTCTGACCTCGCCGAGCCATAGCCACTACTTGCGTGATTGCCTGTCCGGGCCACGCACCAGCGATGGCGTCAGCTGTCCCGTCCTTGCATGCATCCAGCTGTATAAGAAGTAGCCGGGGAAACAAGTATACGCTGATCCATTCCCCCAGTACATACACCGCACCATGGCTACCTCAGTCGAGACCATCACCCAGTCCGTCGGCACCCTCGGCCTACGGGGCTCAACCCACCCCATCAGCAGAAACCACTCCCTCGACAAGTATGCCAACCATGAAGTGACGCCGGTGATCGGGCACGAGTTCCCCAGCGCCGAGGTGCAGCTGTCTCAGCTCATCGCCAACGACGAGTTCATCAAGGACTTGGCGGTGCTTGGTGCGTCGGGCCGAGTTCGATTCGCACGCTCGTACTCACCCGCAGTAAGCCAACGCGGCGTCGTCTTCTTCCGGGGACAAGACATCGGCCTCGAGGACCAACAGGTGCTCGGACGCAAGCTCGGCCAGGTGAGCGCAGCTCCTCTGCCATAGCCTGTGTCGTACTGATCGCAGCTCTCGGGCAACCCAAAAGAGTCCGGGCTGCACATCCACCCCACAACCGAAAGCGGCGCGGCGAAAGGCGACCAAATCTCCGTGATCTCGAGCGAACGCCGCACGCTGTTCAACCGGCGCGACCTGTCCAAGCTCGCCTCGCAGGGCTGGCACTCGGACATCACTTTCGAGCCCGTCCCGTCCGACTACGCCATCCTCAAAGTGCACACCACGCCCGCGACAGGCGGCGACACGCTCTGGGCGTCGGCATACGAGGCGTACTCGCGCCTCAGCCCGGCCATCGCCCAGACGCTTGAGGGGCTGACGGCGTACCACGAGGCCAAGTGGTTCAAGGCCGCCGCGGAGGCGTACGGCAACAAGGTCCGCGATGAGGTGCGAGGCAACCCGCTCAACGTCGGCGAGGACCTTGAGGCGGTGCACCCGATCATCCGCGTTAACCCCGTCACGGGGTGGAAAGGGTTGTTCGTCAACAAGGAGTTTACGAAGCGCATCCTGGGCGTGACCAAGGACGAGTCGGACTTGCTCCTGAACTATCTCTTCGTAAGTGATTTGACGTATCGAGTGCGGAGCGGACGCTGACGGCAGACACTCGTGGCGAACAACCACGACCTGCAGGTTAGGTTCAAGTGGACGGTCAACAACCCGCCGGGCATCGGAGACGTCGCGATCTGGGACAACAGGAGCACCTTCCACTCGGTGAGTCGGATGACTCTGGCAAGGCTCAGACATGTTTGACCGACCCACAGGCAACGTTCGACTACAACAAGTCGCTTCGAGTCGGAGACCGCGTCGTGTCCATTGGCGAGAAGCCGTACTATGATCCGGCTGGCAAGGACTGGCGCGAAGCCCGCGGTCTGCCTTCGTGGCATGACGAGTGATTGGACTGTTCCCGTTGTACTGCATAGTAATCCTCCCTTGTATGCTTGAGATGTACATAACCTGAATCCTCGGCGTGCACATGTATGGCGACCGAACTCTGATCTATAAGTTACCCACCTGCATCCATGCACTGGCTCTATCGGCTCCCGCTGCCGAGGTGTCCCGAGCCGAGGCGGGCGAGGCCGAAGTACCACGGTGCCCCGGGATGCCGTAATGACGACTGTCAACAGAAAAGTCGACTCGCAAATGTCATGACGCGATAACAAGCAGCAGCCGCATCAATCATCATCAACCAGTCCATCAGTGCATCACAATCAACAGTCATCCCATCGCAGAATACGCTGCTAGACCCCCCGACCGCATGAGAAGATGACCACCGCCGCGACGGCCAAAGCGAGCCTCCTCGGGCGCCTATGGGGGCGGTACCTCGTCGCCCTGCGAGAGCGGCCTATCCGGACAAAGATGATCACGAGTGGAGGCCTGTATGTCGTTGGGGACTGTATCGCGCAGTTTGGGATAGAGGGGCGGTCGCTTGCGCCGGTAGACGAAGATGACCAGGTGGAGCAGTACGACGTGAGTTGATCGTTTGATCTTCGGGCCGAGCTGATCCCAGCCATGGCGGACATTGCGGCTGACGACGTGTGAGTGCGGGCTTGGGCGAGAAAGCCACAGGAGCGTAGCATCATTGCGGCGCTGACTATCAGACGGAGGACTCATATTCGCCCCGTTGGCACATACATGGCTCGGCACGATAGACCGACTGAGGCTGTCGAACAAGGTCGCGAGTGAGTTTTGACATATGTCACTCACCACGAATGGGCTTTGCCAGTGAGTATGACGCGAGCTCATCGCAGCCCTGGCCGCCCGTCTCACAGTGGACAGTCTCCTCTGGTCTCCGTTCGTCTGCGCCCGTACGTCACCCACACCCCGCCTTCGCGCATATAATCCGTCTGACCGCAGTGTTCCCCTCGTCACTAGGCCTCCTCGAGGGCAAGACGCTCCCTGAGGTCGAGAAGAAGGTCAAGCTGGTACGTTCACTCATCCACGTGTCGCTTGACGGGGCAACTCACGCCAGTCTTGGTTCGCAACGTGGCAGAAGGCCGTCACTGTCTTTGGTCCCACGCAGGTCATCAACCTCACGCTCGTGCCGGCGCAACATCGGCTGCTCGTCCTGCAGTCCGTCGGTTTATGTGAGTGCATCCCTTTACAGGTCAGGCGAAGACTAACAGCAGGCTGGAACATTTTCCTATCATACCAGAACAACATCAACAACAAGCGACTAGCGCTCGCGGAGGAGGCGCTGCTCCACGCGCACTCGACCCAGGAGGCACAGGACGCGCAGGCGCGGATCGACGAGCTGGAGAAGAAGAAGAAGAAGATTCAAGAGGGAGAGGGCGGTGGAGCCGTGGGCGTCGCAACGAGGTTGAGCTGGTCTTAGATGATGGTGCGCTTGGTCGTGTTGTGCGTGCCGGACGCAGTGCTGATGAGCAGTTTTGTAGCATATTAGAGATTAGATGAGATCTTGCATCTTGCACGAACATGTTCGAGACTCGATCACTCTTCAAGGATGGCGTCGGCCTTGCGGATGACACAAGTCTCAGCGTGACGCATATGACTTCCAGGCTCGTCGGCAGTGGGACGACCGACACCATAGAGGAGCAAAAGGACGTCGACGGGACCCTGCTGAGGACTGTTTCGAACCATGTGCACCGACGATTACTAGCTGTGGCGACCTTCGTCCGGGGGCTGTGGCGCCTTGCTCTCGCTCCCGCACGCAGCCGACTGAGGGTTTTACCAGGGTTAACCGGGCATGCGCGCGTTGGAGCAAGCGCAGGCGCCACACATCCTTTGACTTCTGTCTAACATGAGCCTGACGGCAGGTCGTCAGCCCGTGCCCCTTGCTCTCGCTTGGTGGAACGTGTACGGAGAGGACAAGGGAGAAAGGCGCCCTCGCACTCATCGTGTCGGGTAGGAAGGCGCCTACAGTAACCCATACATTTACGTCCAGTGGCGTGTCCTCGCCTGTTTTTCAGCCCCACGGTCCACTTGTCATCCGCAATCATCATCGCCGGCGTAACACGACCAGGACACATCTCTGCTCACTTTCATCAATCATCAACATGCTTCTGAGCAGCCTACCAGGTCAGCGCAAGATCCTGGCAACCGAAGACCCACGCGTCGGGCAAATGCCATACATCTGGACCGCAAGCAGCAGCCCGGTCAGTCACCACACATGCAGACTCGTACCTTCCTGGAATGCCAAGGTGCGCGAGGCTTTACGCACGCGCGGCACCACCTTTGAGTTGCTGTTCCCACGTCCCTCATCCGTTTGGGGGCCCATCCACCCAGAGGAAGCCATCAGCCAGGAGGTCGCCTCGCCAAAAATCCTGGGTGCGCTTGGTGAAATGTGCATCAAGACACGAGCGCAAGCGGAGCTCTGGGGCAATGCGCCGTCAGGTGAGGCAGAGGCAGAGACAGATGAAGGTGCAGATGCAGATGCAGATGCAGATGCAGATGCAGCAAAGCAGTGCTTGCTGTGGGGCAGCCTCGCTGAATACGCCTTCACGCAGCTCACCAATACGTTCAAGAGGATGCTGGGATGGCAAAAGGGGGCGAAAGTGACAGCAGGATCTCGAGCGGAAGTCCCCTCGCCCGCCGCGTCGACCTCCTCGAAGGACTGCTTACGGCCCTGCCCATCTTCAACTCTGATGTCGGCCAGGTCAAAACTCTGCATGTCCCGTTACTGGACAACACCAAGCTGTACGCGAGTCTCCAAGCCGCAATCAATCGGGGGAAGAATACCACGGGCTAAAACCGCAAGACCGCTTTCCACAAAGATACGAAACGCTACTTTGAGGTCCAAGTCACCCAGTTTCCTTTTTACAAACATCAGCCGCCTTGCAGTGAGCCTCCCTTGAGGTGGATACCTCTCATGCTCTCGCACAACCCGGGCGCGATGCCAGGGGAGAAGCAAGAGAAGCTCCCAGAGTGGGACTTTCCACCCATGCCTCAAGGGGAGGTTACCTCGGCGTTCCTCGTCGACCACGAGCTCGTCCAGTCGTACATCTCCCGTGTGACGGCGCTGGGAGACCTTTCCATTATCCAAGACCGGGTATGGCCCATTTACAAAGCGTACCTGGACGAGATCGAGTCGGTCCGAGATCAGATCTCGCGACCTCCGTTCATTGACGAAGACGACCAACTGCGCCAGCAGCGTGCTCGGCAGATCTACCAGCATTTAGCTGAGAGCCTGCGGCGCTTTAAAATGGAAGCAGACGTGTGCATGGATCGCTGGAAAGACACCTTGGACCGGTGCATGGAAGATCTCACGCGCGCCGGTCGGACCCTGGATGACGACCAGCAGAATGCGATGTGGCACATGACAACTCGGACGACGCTGAATGAAGTCGCTGCCATCGTGGAGGGTCGGGAAAAGATCCGTGAGGCCGCCAAGCACTTCGCGCCCTCGAGTGGACGACGACAGGATGATGTTTTCAGGGACGCCTTCCAGGCGGAACTCATACGGAAACATGCGGCGCTCATCCGGTCGTGGGACGAAGTCCGTTCAAACAAGCTCAACGCAAGATACGCCGACGAGGCCTTTACATTTAAGGATCTCCTCTCCGAGGCCGGAAAAGCTCTGGAAGCCGGTCAGGACCATCCAGGAAGCTCCGGGAGTAGCGTGACAATGGTCGGATCGGCTAGCCCCGGGGACCGCGAGCTTCCTACAGAAGCTGCCGTGGGTGGCAACGACGAGTCAGGGGCGTCACATGACGAGGCTGACCTTGACGGAGGGCAGAGTGCAGCTGCGGGCGAGGAGATGCTCACGTACACGCTGCAAAATCTGGCTCTCACACTGACTCAAGGCGCTGACGCTGTGCAGACGCCGTTGCAGGCTCACGAAAGCCCGTCAGACACAAGCAGCACCGACGGCGAAAGCGTGTCGACCGAGAACCCCCACTCAGAGGGTGGATCCGTGAAAGGGGAGCAGGAGACAACGGCGATTGGGGAGGAGCCACGCCCTGCACAGGGAGATGTTCCTGGCTCTGTCGACTCGATTCACGGGATCTACCCGTTCAGTTGGAATGAGTCCGGCCACAATATCCAGCCCACGCATGATGCCTTGAGATCGATCCGTTTCGGCGACTTCCACTCCCAAGCGGATTCTGAAGGGAGACGCGTACCTCTGGACTCATGGGGTGATGCTGATTCCTCTGCCTACGCTGCTACTCAAGGGCCGGCAGAATGAGAGGTGGGCCAAGGCCATGACTGATGAGTATCGTAGCAGAGATGTATGGAATGGCCACAAACTGTTGTGGCTGGTCTCTTTGCACTTCCCATACGATCCAGAGGACAGGCTGATGGGATCATCCTGAGCGATATTAACAGGGGCTGAAAGGGCGTCCTTGCGGGAGCAGGGGGCGCTTTGCAATCGACTTTGTACTGCTTTCCCCCCCTCTGAGTACAATACTGTCTCCCTCTGCCTGCGTGACGTGAATGTGCTTGAGGACAGTGCCTGATACCCCGGCTCAAATGGGTGGCGGCAATATGGGAAAGAGACAGGGAGAGCAACCAGGAGCCTTGGTCCGCGCTAAGACCTGGCCATGCGTCTCGATTTGCCACAACCAAATGGTCCTTTGTGGCTTCGAGCAGAGTGGAGCTCAGCCTAGTAGAAAGCAGGCACACGTACAGGCACTACATCTCCTTACATTGCTCCCTGCATACAAGAAAACACCAATTGCGTCATCAACTGGGTCCTGGCTTTGTGACGCAGGAGGACCGTGCAGGGAGAGTTTCGATATACACAGGCTGAATACCTTCTTGACAAGACACGTCCATCTGGAGGTCGTATCCCTGTGCCTCACTCCCGCCTCCCCCCAATTCGGTCCCAGATCGACTCGCCCACTGACTCACAGCAGTCATCTCTGTCTGTCATCGCACAGGTACAGAACGGACGCATCCGTCCCCCCGTCCCCAAGCCAATCCGGAAACTCGGCCCGCAAAATGCACAAGGTGGAAGTGTCATTCAGATCCAGCACTCCAAGAGTGTCAGATGAGAGCGGCAAGATCTTTGCGCTAGTCCATGGTGGTGGTTTGCGCAAGTTTCGTACTCGGTCTGAGCGTGTGGTCCCGCAGGAGTTTCGCGACGGTCACGTGTTCCTCCCTGTAGACGAGATCGGTCGGGACATGGTCTCCGCGAAGATCTTGAAGGGGTATTGCGATCTGTACATCGAGACGGCAGTGGAGACTCGACTCTAGCTCCTCAGTGAGGGTCATGTCGATGGCGCCGCAACGCAAGCAAAGGGGTGGTTCCGACTCGGCGAAGCCACGCTTGTGAGCATGAACGCCACTGTCACTGCCCTGCTTCTTGCCCAGAAATCCGACTTCTACAGTGCCCTGCCTGCCGATATTCTGCTGGCCCGGCGACTGGACGATCTCGAAGGATTGCACGCAGCCTTGACAGTCTGGGGCCAGGATGACAAGTCCAAAACTGGCACGACGTCATGGTCGTCGAAACGCAGCAAAAGGCTGACAGCTCTGGCTACCGATCTCAAAGATGGCAAGCAAATCACCACCTCCGAGCAGAGGGAAACGTTCATGAAACGAACGGGATGGTACTTTGAGGACAAGATGGTATTGGTTCCGCGCTACGAGCGTCTACCAGAGGGTAGCGTGCCGCCCTTGAGGTGGGCGCCGCTGATGACCTCGCAAAAGTGCTGTGGGGAGATGCCAAGCGCGGGACTCCAGACGCTCCCGGACTGGGACTTCCGGGCAAAGCCACAAGGGGAGCTCATAGCGGGGCCGCTCGTCGACGAGGCCCTCGTTGAGTCGTACCTTCCGCGAGTGACAATAACAGGGGATCACTCTCTATTTCGGGACCGAGTGCTACCCATATTCAAGGCCTACATGAACGAGCTCGATTCGGTCCGGTCCACGAGCTCCAGGTCAGCGAACATGCGAGATCCGATCAAGTCGCCGGAAGAGCTTTCGCTGCAACTGTATCAGCACCTGACACAGACGCTGGAGTGCTACGATGTTGAGGAGACCAAGTGTGTACGACTTTGGCTGAAGAGATTTGGGGCACAGTTGGACGCGCTCGTGGAGGCGGGTCGTGTCTTGACCCCGGCACAAGAGTGCGCCTGGACGCACATGCGTACTCGAGCGATCCTCAACGAATCGTTGGCTGCAAGGAGAGGACGAGAACTGATCAAGCTGCGAGTGAAGGATCTGGGTCCCACAGAGACATGGGGCCCGGACGCCGCGATTGTTGAAGCCGAACACGCTGACGCTGAGGACGAGCATGCAGAGACGGAGCGGTTTCTGGTGGCGAATTTGTCCAAAGACCTTCCGGCACAATACTTGGACCCAACTTATACATTCGAGACCCTCGTCATGGAGATCAGGCAGGGGGGACCGATAGATGGACAAGGCCCTGAAAGCGACGACAGCAGCCAAACCATGGTGGGGAACGATATTTGTGGAGGAAGCAACCGCACAGTGGACACCGACCAAACCATCAGGGGCGGGGTTGAGACAACACATGGACAAGTCGGTGTTCAGGGCCGTCAGACCCCGGGATCTGACCATGGAATCGAGGGTCGCAGCACTTCGTACTACAGCAGGGCAGAAGTGACTCTCGCGGGCAGGGACCCCAATGCCCACGACCCATCCGAGGCCTCTTCACAGTCGATCACCAGGCACAAACGGCTGGGCACAGGATCGCCAATGTACAAGGAGGACCCTTTCGACTGGGCGGATGCAGGTACTAACATACAGCCCACTCATGCTGGGCTGGCGTCGATCTCATTTGGTGATTTCAATTCACGTGATGGATTTGGCAAGACGGACGTGTACCGGGGGGCAGATGATGTGGAGGTGCCCACTTACCCTGCCGCGTGGGGAAAGGAGTAGTCAGGTGCACGCGCGAGACTGTGGCGGGTACATCGCTGGAATGTATGCAGACGTCGCAGCCGAGGCTGCCCCAGGCCGTCACACTCTCGGCCACCCCGACCAACCACTCCATGCTCCTACACTAGACTGGATAAGGCACGTGTCACCCTTCTCTGCTTTCTCCAACGTGCTCCATCCCGCCTGTGGCTCCACTTACTTATCATCAGTCCCGCAGATGAGTCATGCTCGCCCGTGGCAACCGAGAAGAAGGCAGCGCCCGGCAATGCTTTTGACTCCAAGGCTTGCTACGCCATAACGGCCTGTCGAGTCGTTCTTCCGCCCCGTCTCATACACCACTGACATACCGTGCCCATTGCGAGGACGTCTTCAGTCCTCCACAAGACCCTAGTATCCGCACGGCTGCGTATAAATCGCGAACGAATCACTCTTACGTCGACGGCAGCCACACAGTCGCAGACACGAACAGCATGACAAGCGAACGGCCAAGAAAGACCGCAAGTGGATGACCCAGCAGAGAACTACCGCTTTCCGCGTGGAACACCGAACAATCTTGAACGACTTGAGCGCGAGTGAACTGGTTCGAAATCGCATTCAAGACATGCGGCGTACGGTTTCGGGTCTGGATGCGCTTGAGTCCGAAAGGGCTGAGTATGATAAGACGATGTACACAACGATCTCAACGGAGCGAGCAGTGTGGGAAAACGATTGGAGCAGAATCTGCGCGACGAAGTCGGCGAGCAATATGTGCAGCCGGTATCCACATTCGAGGTGCTCGAAAAGGAAGTCCGAAGGAAGAAGTCGATTGGTAATGAGGTGCTGATTGGGAAGTCCGTAGCAGGGTCTGGGGTCGGTGAAGAACAAGGAGCTCATCCGGAAGAGGACCCGGTTGGAGACAAGAACCGGAAGGGCGTACAACCTTCTCAAAGCCAGGGGGGCTTGTGTGTGGCGAAGCGAGCCGGCACTGCAACCAAGGCCTGGTCAGTCCACAATCCCGGTCCTCGCGGTGATGGCGGAGACGGGACCGACCTTGAAGAGCCCACCACCATCGGGCCGGTCAAAACCGGCACGGGTGACAGACCGGGCGAGTCAGATGACACGACCGAGCTGCATGCGCCCGATCCTGCCACCGATGAAGACTTCGACGGGAACCAGAACAGCGTGACACATCTCGCAACACTGAGGAGATTCTACCCGCGGTACAAGACGGATGCGTTCGACTGGTATGATTCGAACATCCGCATCGGTACCGAATACGAGAAGGCCTGGAGAGCAATGTCCTTCCGAGGTATCAACGCTTGCAAAGATCATGGCAGTGAAGACGTACGCTCTACTCACGCGGCAGAAGAGGGTACTACATCCCTGTTCATGCAGTAAACCACCACATGGCGTCGAGTTGCGTGTCGGTTACCCCAGAGATGACCTGCGGGGGGCTGCGCCCAGGCGTTCTGCTGACTGTCTTGGGCTCGCTGGGTGACCTGGTGAAGAGAGACTTGCCTCGATGAAGTCCTCTTTGTTTTACTCAGCCTTCGCCCGCCCTGCCACCCGGGAGCAGATAGACTGAGAGATGCCGTGTGACATTGGGGGCCTGGGTGTTTTCGATTTAGATCCCGCAATGACCCCCAAGATCACTGGGACATGCACCGGCAGGCCCCTCCCGCGCTGAGGTATCAGGGCCTCAGAGGGAGCCTCTCGAATCTGAAACCTTGTGTCCCGCCAGGGACTCGACCGCGCTGCAGACTGATCCTTAGCACCCGCAGCCTGTTGAGCGCAGCAATGGCCGTCTTGAGTACAAGATTGGCCAGCTCCTCTATTGAGAGCAGTCCAAGTACGGCCTCCACCAAGTCCTTGTTGACAAGCCGTCCACGATACGAGTCAACGACAATGTCGTCATCTGTACGCCTCATCCTTTTTCTCACACGCAAGGGGTAGCAGAAGGGAGGATTTTCAACCACGCAGTCCTTCTGACATCTACGAGCTTGTCTGCCTGTTTGTTACGTTGCATTCTCCCTCCAGCATCTTCTCTGGCAGCTTTTCCTGACGAAATTGACGGGCGCTCAGAGCGATTCGCAGAGACAGGGACTGTCCCACATCTCACAGCTTGGACTACTATACGAATCATGACACCCTCCATCATAGCCCTCGCTCCGACTCCAAGCGGGATCACTGATCTCCTCAGGGACGATTTCGCAAGCATCCAGTGAAGGTCGACCACTGCAAGACTTTCAGACAAAGACAGCGAGATGGGCGCTGTTCTGTCTGGGGGTGGCTTGCTCAAATACAAGACTGGATTGGCGCCTGCGATACCCGCAAAACTCGTCAATGGGCAAACCTTTTTGCCCGAGGAGCAGATCGGCCATGATAAGGTCTCTGCAAAGATCCTGAACGGACATCGTAATTTGTACTTCGAGGCAGAGGTCGAGAAAGGTCTCTGGGCTCGCAAAAAGATCGCGGACGAGGACGTTTCGCACCAAGTGCAGAAGTGGGGCAAGATGTCAAGCCACGCCCAAGAAAGCATGGAGCGCACCGTTGAAGCTTTGCTTCGGGCCCAGAAGATTGCCCTGTACACTGCCCTTCCCCTTGAAGCGCTTTTCGCTCGCAGGCTGGACGATCTCGAAGGACTGAGTGCAGCTCTGACTGTTTGGGGTCAAATTCGCCAGGCTCTTCTCGGAACGAGCTCAAAGTCCCAGAGGAGCGCCCCCAGCTTGTTGACAGCGCTGAGCAGTGATCTCAAAGCGGGGAGACAAATCACCACGGCTGCGCACAAAAAAGAGTTCATGCAGCTGACAGATTTGTACGTACTTCGAAGAGAAAGTGACACACGTTCCGCGTTACGAGTACTTGACGGCTGGAAGTGAGCCCCCTTTGAGGTGGATACCGCTGACGTACTCGCACAAGTGCGGCGGGATGCCTGGCGTACCACAGGACAAGCTGCCAGACTGGGAGTTCCCTCCAGAGCCACAAGGGCCAACGACATCGGATTTCCTTGTTGATGAAGCCGTGGTCGATTCCTACATCTCACGATTGACCGTAAAAGGAGGGCGCTCTATCATTGCAGACAGATTACTGCCAATATTCAGAACGTTTGTGGACGAGATCGAGTCGGTCCGAAACAGACTCTCAGGCCGCCCATACACCGAAGAGCAAACTGAGCTGCGCCAGCTGCGCACTCGGCAGCTATACCAGCAGCTCGCAGCGTCATTGGAGCGCTTCGACGGAGAAAGTGAGCATTGCTTGAAACTATGGGATCGCATGATCCAGCGACATGTGGAGGGGATCGCCCAGTCAGGTCATGCGCTGACGGATGACCAACAAAAGGCATTGTGGCTCATTCCCGCTCAGACAACCCTCAGCGAAAGCAAGGCTTTGAGGACGGGTCGAAAACTGATTCGCTCGGCCGCAAAGCGCCTGCAACCTTGGAGCGTATACGAGCAAAGAAACGTGTTCAGTGACAAGCTGCAGTTCACATTTGACCGCGATCTTGTATCTTTGGCGAAGATGGTGAAGTCATTCGTCGCGAAGACGCATGGAGCCAGATACATGAATCACACTTACACGCTTGGCGACCTTTTCGCTGAGATCAAGGTTCACAATGCCGCTTGTGCGGAGGACATGAAGAGCACAGGAAGCTTGACCAGCAGGGGAAGCAGCGAGGTCACAAGTGAAGAGCCTCGGCTTGTGGACAGGCAACCTGGGGAGGACGTGGACAAGGCCGGCAGGAGCGAGTCCGGGATCTCACATGAGCAGGATGGCCGGAGAGAAAGCGTAAGCAAGGCACCCGGTGGTGAAAGCCATGACAATCACTCGCTGTGGCACAACGGCCCAGAAGAAGCGCTAGAGCCGATGGAAGCGATGGAAACTGAGGCATACGATCCCTCTGCTATCCCCTCGCAGATCGTGGCACGGTACGAACAGCCCGAGACAGTCGACCCCAAGTACAAGGAGGATCCGTTCGACTGGAATCAGGCAGGTCTCAGCATTCAGCCCACGCATGAAGCGCTCGCATTCATCTCTTTCGGGGACTTTAACTCGCGACTTCACTTCGGCAGAACAGATGTGGCATGTGAGGCGGAGTGCGTGGAAGTGGCCATTTACCCCGCCGCCTGGGGAAGAGAGTAGCCAGGGGCTTGAGCGAGAGTTTCGGTAGCTGGAACGCACGAGGTGGCTTGCAATTTCGACGAAGAGTTCCATTGCAAAATGAGCGCTCCTGTGCAGATACTCGCAGCCAGTTCCAAGCAGTCTTCGGAGCCTTGTGATAGAGCTTGTATGGCTGAGACCCCGCGTGCTCGGTATGGTCTCCGAGTCCCGTGTCACATATTGCTACAGACCGCGCGAGTGCAATATCATCGGGCAGACTGTCCTTTGAGCCAAGCGAAGGGCGTGGAGGTGTCGTACATCGGGGCAACGGGCACTCGCTAAGCGACACATGAGCGGATGTCAAGCTACAGCTCGGGCACACCACAGGCCGAGGCTTCTTTCACGTCATTCGCCATCTGCGAGCTGCCTCATCGGCTCCGAACGAGGCATCCTCGGTGCCAAGTCCCTCCCCACATCACCTTGAACGGCCGAGTCGGGCACACAGCGGGTCTATCTTTTTCCTCTGGCCATCGGTTCTCGTGCACGCTCACACCGTACTTCAATGCAGCCGTCACAGTCGTTGAGCAGCGATGTTCCCGTCACCACGGACGATGAGCTAGTGCGCAACTTCCGAGAAGCGGCCGAATCAGCAAAAGTCAGGTTCGGGGGTGGTCACTTTTTACTGAAGCGTCTCCCTAGTGAGGACCCAGACGGTGTCAGCGAAATCGTCCCGGAATTCATATTCTTGCTACGGGAGCATGACACTACGGGAATGATCTTTGCACCCCGGAGCCCCGACGGCGAGGACTTTGACCCCATCGAGGCCATCAAGCACGGTGCACCCTCGTCCGAGATCTTCGCGGCGCTGCATGACACCCAATGTCGAGCTGAGCTGCAAGTTCTACTCTACAGTACTCAGCCCTCCGCGGCATGGAGCGTATTCCCCGAGATCGAGGCCTTCGAATCTGACCATAAACAGGCGCGGTCATGGAGGAGGGCCGCGGATCAAGCCCGGAGGGCAGCATTTGCGTGCCTCCGCGAACTGACGAGGACGCAGACTCACCGTCACATGAACGACCTGTCCATGGATGAAAGGCTGACTCGACGTAAACTGGCCCTGGAAGGGGTGAACACGGTGTTGCGGCACTGGGGCGCCAGTCTACGAGGGTTTCACATGGCATCTCCTGACTTAGAGAGCGTCAAGACTACACTTGGTATATGGATCAACAGTTTACACCGCGTTCCAGACACTGAAGCGGAAAAGTCCAGGCTCTTGGCTGATACAGAACCTTCGGTGGCCGAAGCGTGCACAGTCGAATCTCGATACGAAACTACTTCAGGCGCTTCTCGTGCATGGCACTGGAGACCCCGACTGACGTTGCATCCCGTTCCCGGGCATCCTGGACACCACATGGATCTGCTTGCGCTTCTGCGAGACAGTGCACTGGCCTACACAACGATCGACCCAGGGTCGATCGCGGACTCCTTCGACTTACAGGACGCTCATGAACTCATCACAGCCACTGGAACTTTCTCGTTCATCGACACGAGGTTGCTACCCTGCTTCGAGGAGTATCTCAGCTCTATCAAGCAGGAATTAGGCAAGCTCAATAGAGATGATGAGGATATACGTTTTGCGGACTACCAAGCCGAAGCGTACCACGCCTTCCACGCCGTCATCCGGCAGCTTCAAACGGAACTCGATGACACCGTAAACAAGGTGCAAATGGAGTCAGCAAAGCTTGGAAGCCTGTTCCGATCATACCGAGCCATGGGGCAGCACAGCCGCTTACGTCACGCCATGCATTGTCAGACCATGTGCAATGAGACCAGGAGTGTCTTGCGAGGGTATGTTATCATTCGGTCTGTTATGGAAATGATGGAAGAGATGGCACTCGATCTTCCTAAGCAAGATGTGGCGTCAATGATGGAGCGGCAGACGGCTATGGAGGCTGAAGCTGACAAGTGGAAATCTGCCAGAGACGACTGCAAGACTGCAGACATTCAGGAAGACCTCGACACTTACACACTAGCTGATTTGTTCTCGGCTGTGAAGAGGCGCAAGAGATCGGGAAAGATCAAGTCTGAGCGCAATGCTCAGACCGTCGTGGAGATGCCCGGTCAACTCGGTAGTGCTCACTTGGGTGCCCCAGGAAGCTCGCGTGGCATCGTTTTTCACTTGAATACGTACGAAGAATCTCAGAAAGACTTTGAGGACACGTCACACAGCCATTTGAGGCGTCTGGAAGCTTTGCAGGAGCACATGGGGCTTGAGTGACCGGGAATGTCAATAGGGCCATGACGTGGCGGGCCACAATTGACGACGTTGTGACATTGCGGGTGTCTTTGGGACGGGTGGATGTCTAAAGTGTCGCCCTCAATCATGCGTTCTTAGCCATCAATGCATATATGTGAACTGGCCTGCTTGTCAGCCTTTGCACAGCCAGGACAAACGCGGCAACGACACTGTGGCAGCTGTTTCGTCATCGAAGACACCGGGACCCAACCTAGTCGGGTGGAGCCACCGCGATGAGCAGTGTCGCCTACCGTACGTGCGTCTGCGGGCGGGCCGAATCCTCTGCTGGGTCCAACAACTGACCCCTTGGTGGTCCGGGTTTGTTTCGCGCCGAGCAGAACTCGGCGAAGGCAAGGATCTAATCGCGCGTCGACCTAAGCGAGCTGCGCAAGGGAAGTCTTTCGCTTAAGCGACAGACACCGCCGTGCTCACATCGGTAATCATCGGCAAAAGCGATGCTACCGCAATCGATGAGGTCAAATGGACCGTCGACAAAGCTACATAACCGACTGTTTCCTCTCATGCTGATTGCTGCACTCCACCTTCGCGGACAGAGGCGGGGACTGAGACGCCGCCTGTGATTCTCCCCGCTGATCGACATGGTTTGCGACACACGAGGTAGAAGTCTCTTCCAGCTGGTACAAAGCTCAAGTGATATCAGAGACACTGATGCTCGAATCACGGCAGTCTTATCGGCAGGCCTCAAGCCATACCTCGGGTCGACAAACCCATTCTCTGACTCGACTTGCGGTGCCAGTTATCAGACAGTTGACGTGAGGAAGGCGATATTCGAGCAAGAGGGCTCGGAGCCGTTGTTCAAGACACTGAGCGAGCTCTTCAGTCTGTCCGTCACTCAAGGGGGACTGGAAGTCGGCAGCGTTTTCTGCGGACGAATCACCAGCACGCGGCGATCTTGTCGCAGTGTCTGCTGTACAGCTTGCAAGCTGGTGCGCTTTGGGAAAGCAGGTCCAAACCCTGGCCGACGAATGCATCAGCCTCTTAGCAGAGTCTCAGAACATCTGTTACGGGGACGATACGCCGATCAACGAGAAGCTTCGTCGGCGGAGGAAGGATCTCGAAGCGGTGCACTGGGGTCTGACGCTTTGGCCGAGTGACACTCTGAGACTGCCATACCCCGTCGCAGATGAGGTCGAGGAAAGGCTTGAGAGCCGCCTTGCGGCGTTGACCAGCAACGCCATTGAGGGTGACGAAAAGCAGCGCCTTCTTGACCAAACGGAATGGTTTCTGACCCCTACGTTCACCGCCAGTGCAAGATACCAAATTCTAGACGGCCCAACACCTGCGTATCGGTGGACACCAAGATTGACGAGCCACTTGATCCCCGGGTGGCCGGGCAAGGACTTGCAGCGATTACCGGTCCTGAACTTCCCGGAAGAAGTGGCAGAAGCGCCCGAGACCCACTCGATTGCTTCCGAGCTGCGTATGGAACAACAATCCCATGCGATCAAACTCGCAGGCGACTACTCTGTCGTTAGAGACTTCATTCTACCCACGTTTGAGGAATATCGAGACCGCATTCGGGCTTACGTTCAGGAGGTTGAATCGACATCCTTCACGGTGTACCCCGAAGATCAAGTGTACACCCGAAAGCTTCGGGCTGCTTTCGGATTGCAATGCGCCAGGCATCAAGCAGAGAAGGAGCTCAAAAGCGCCCTTGACCTCTTCCAGGCGGACTGCAAGACCCTGACCACCCGTTTCAAGAGACGCCATGCTTCCATCGAGCATAAGAATACCCGTCGGGCTTTCCATTGCGAGATGATGTATCGGCTGTGCAAGCATGGGGATCAAATCTACGACCTTATGGAGTCTATGGGCAGTCTCGTCGACGAGATGGATGTCGGTTTGGGGGATCAATCAGCGGCAAGGTTGGTAAACAAGAGGAAGACTTTGCTGGATGAAGCGGAGATCTGGAAGAACGAGCTGGAGAAGTGTCACGTGGATCGCATACAAGAGCACCTGGATGACTACACACTGGCCGACCTCATTGAAAACATGACCAAAGAAACAGCTCAGCCCAATCAGGCCAATGGACCTATCCGGGACTCACATCTGCACAAGTGCGCCCCACTAACTCTTCCAGCCCATATACTGAGCGCAATAACCCGCTCGACTGACACCCACGCGTATCCGCATTCGCCCTTTTCCCCTTGCAGCTTTGTGCTCAACACCGATGCCGCATGTGAAAGCAACTACGCTCCAAGTGCGGATGCTACGCGGACCCGACGGGAGGACTCATCACAACATGACTTTGAGAAGCATTTTCACTGGCGTTCTGGGGAGTGACAGGGCCCCAGTGATTGTGGCAGAGACCCCCATGAAGCGCAATCACAGGTGCCCTGAACACCGGCAATGTGCAGTATGGCTCGCCTATACATCGGTAGCCTAGCATCGCCTCTTGCAAGGTGGAGTACGAGTCAGCTCAAGGGCTCCTGTGGAAAGGTTGAGCGCTACTGTCTAAGGATGTGCGGTATGAAAGGATAGTAACGGGCAGGTGGAGCTGTAGTCACAGGAGCCGATAGTACAGGTGGCGCGCGAAATGCAAGTGGAGCATGTCGTTGCTCGTTGCCTTCGCTCCCCAGGTCGTGGAGCTATATGACGAGCAAGGTGCATCGTTACGACAACACATCTGTTACTCATCTCAGCAAACGATCTATCAGAATGACTGATACACTTAGGAGCTATTCGCCTACTACTTCTCCGAATGAAGAGGACGCCAGAGAAGTCACAGACGTCCATGAAGAGCTTTCAGCACTCGAGGCACAGTGGGGTCTTGCCGATTCAAACGGTCAAGCTTCTGCATCCCTATTTTTCTTGGCGCGAAACCCAACGGTGTCGAACAGCTCCGCGGGCAGTGTCATCGCTGTGTTCCAACGTGAATGGCCCTTGTTCGAGACGGTGGGTATCACAGAAGCCAAATACCAGCTACTGGGCTGGCCTCGGCTGCATCCCTTGAAGGCAGCTCAGAGCGGCGAAGAAATTGGCCCGATGATGGAGGCAATCGTCGGTCTTTTTCGAGGGGCAGACAGAAACTTCGCGGATGCCGACGCAGACAGCACCTTGCAACACGGAGAAAAGGTAATGAACTTCTGGGCCGACGTCGCCTCTCATGCGCGTCAAGTTGGGCAATCATGTTTGGCCCTTTCACTGCAGAGTCAAGAATCGTTCTGCAGTTCCGATGCTTCAATAGCGGCAAAGTTTCTGCGGCGGAAAGACACTCTGACGTCGGTGCACTGGGCCTTGAAGATGTGGGAAGATGATCGTGGCGAGCATCACATTGAGGATCCCGGTCGAGAGGGCGTCACTCAAACGGTCGCGTCTCTGGCTGCTGCTTTCGCAAAGCACATCGACGGGGATGAAGAAAAGCGCCTGCTGCTAGCTGCGTCTGACCAGTATGTGGAGGGGACTTACACGATTCACGAGCGATACGATTGTTCAACGATGAACTTCCCTGCTTACCGATGGCGACCTGAACTTGCGATACACCAAGTCAAAGGAGCGCCAGGAAAGAAGGCCAAAGATCTCAGTGTCATGTATCAGCTCCTGAAGTCACCGAGCAATGACAACAAGGAAATCGAATCCATCGCAACGGCCGAATGCGGGCTCGGCGGGCTGCTGGGTGAAGTGTCTGTCGAAGGCAAACTCTCCATTATCGACAGCCATGTCATACCCGCCTTTGTGGAGTACCGTGATTTGTTAGACGAGCTGATCACCAAGGTTCTCTCTAGCGAAGAAGAGACAGAGATGGACTTCATGAGGTGTCAGGTCATCTTTGGGACCAAAGCCGCAATTTTGCAGCTCAACAATGAAATCAAGGACACTTTGGGCATGACTGACGACGTCTTTCGAGATTTGAGCAAGAAGTTCAAGAAACGAGGGGCTCCGGAGCACAAACGACTGCTGCAGGCAATGCGTAACAAGACGATGCAGAATGAGACGGAAGCAAGCGCGAATGCTCAGCATCTTGTCCGACAGCTGGCGAAGAGGATGGACTCGATGCGTTCGGATACACAAAAGACGGATATGGGGCCAATCGAGCGAAAGAGTGAAGACCTCGCAAAACAGGCGCGGACTTGGGGGGACAGTGCCGAGGCCGAAGTCCTAGTCTGGCGGGAGAAAGTCAGGGGTCGTGGTGGTGATCCGTCGTGCATAGATCTTGCAAACTACACTTTGGACTCTTTGATCAAGGAGGTGAACCAGCGGCGAAAGAAGAAAGGGAAAGAAGCTTCTCGACTGACGCAGGCCCCGGACGAAGAGAGCGATGAGGAGCGAGTCTCTCTCACTGCCATCGGAAAAGACGCCGTGCGTTCTTTCCGAGACAAGTCCGCCTCAATTCACTTTGGAGACCCCGAAGAAGACGGCAAGGTGAACTTCAAACCCGTCCGCAACACTCCCATTCCCTCTTCAACGTTCACTGGCAAGGTCTCTGATCGACCCCTCTTGATCAGCCAGAACACCACGGGCAATGTCGGGCTGCTTTCTGAGTTTGGACACCCCGGAGCACAAGTGCCGCTGAATCACATGAACTTCGAGGCCAATGACCCGGACGCTTAAGTGCGACACAGATGCTCCTTGTCAGGAAGAGAGCCTGCTGAAGAGTTTCCTCGGAGAGGACTGTACATACTGATAGACTTATGCATACTCTGGCAAACTTCTCTTTCACCCGCTACAGTGATCCTGTTCCAGGCTCTTCTACAGTAGTGCGCTTCTCCTCCTTGTTTCCGCCTCTCAAGGTGTCGACTTTTGGAGAACGACTGGAATGTCATCTCTCTGAAACCCGCCGATTAAGGACCTCATTCCAATGTTGAGCATTCCTTCCACAACCTCATGCGCCTCATATCCACGTTTCCGCCCCCGCGTATTGAGCTTGCCTATGCCGCATTGCTGAAGCCCAAGCAGCCTGGATAATGCCCTCTCGCTGCCGCCCGGTACAGCGAAAGGTAGGCGAGGTCATCTGATGAGTGGCCGAATCAGCGTGGCAGCTGCCGTGTGTCAAGTCGAGCCGTATTGTGATACGCCGCCTGTCAAAGGCCTATCGGATCACTGGGAGCGGCCAGCCTGAGTGGATACCGAGAGGACGCGAACTGTGACGTGCAGCGATTGTGGAGCTCAAAGGAAAAGCTACGGGCAAGTGGAGTTGTTGCAGTCGAGGAGTAGCACCACAGACGAAGCATCAAAGCATGTGGAGCAAGTCATGACGTCGTCGCTCCGCATCGTCCTTCCAGCTCTAGCTATATACGACTCGCCGTGTGGGCGCATGGCCGTCTGTCCGTCGTTGATACTTCCTGAGCCTCATTCAGAATGCCCAATAATGCCATCGACTTGTCCCAAGCTGCCATCAGTGATGAAAACACCAGGGTCTTCTCGAGTTTCGACAGACAGCTTCGAATTGTCAGGGAGACTGGCGGAGCCGCCAGCGCGGCTACTATTGAGCGGGCGGCCCCGATTGCCCTGACGCGAGATCCGCTCACGCAGGGTACTCCTCTCGCTTTGATCCCTGTCTTCACCAATGACAAAGACATGTTCGGAAGTCTGGGTATCACAGAATCCACCCGAAGACACCTGGGCTGGCCCAGAATCGATCCGGTGCAGGCTATTGAGGATGGTGCAGACAGTGCTCCCATAATGGAGGCACTGTGTCGTTTGTACCAGGCGGGGTGTCAACATGCTGAGGAGCTCGCGGCACGTCAAAGTCAAGCGTCAAGTACGGCGCGTCGAGACATCAAGCGTGGTAAATTCCCTCAGAAGACTGCAAAGTGGGACGCCTTCGCTCAGATGTTCCCAGATGCAATGGCCAATCCTCAGGCCGACAAAGACAACCTGTCTGTTTCACACAGTAGGATCGTCAGCTACGCTTGCGAACTCGCCACAGTGTGCCTATCCGTGGCTCTCGACCAACATCATACATTGTTCACCGCCCAATCGTCGTTACGAGAGCGATTCATGCGACGGAAAGATGTTGTCAGCTCGATGCAGTGGAACTTGAAGCTGTGGGAGGCAATCGGCAACAAACATGACATTTTTGCTCCAGGGGATGAGCTTGGTCATTTACGTCTGTCTGTCTTGGTTGCTGCGTTCTCAAAAGACATCGAAAGCGACGAAGAGAGATTGAAGTTGATCGCTGACTCTCAAACGTCCGTCGAGCAGGCCTACAAACTGCAAGAGCGGTATGAACGGTCTCCAACAATAACTCCCCTGTTCAAATGGCGGCCTGTGTTATCGATTCACCAGGTCGAAGCAATGCCCGGTTTTCAGGCCGAGGCGCTCCACGCCTTGAATACCTGCGAGACAGCTGAGAGCCACGAATTTTACGAGGAAACGTCCATTGCAAAGTGTGAATATGTGCGCAACCAATTTGAGGAGCAGATCACGGTGCAAGGCAACTACGCTGTGATCCAAGACTTGGTGATACCCACATTCGAAGAATATCGAGCCCGGATGCACGAGCTTGCCGGCAAGGTGGTGACTTTGGGTACCGCGGACGAGAGAAACTTGCTCACTAACCAAGTCCGCTGCGGGTTGAAGGTAGCAATTGCTCAGCTCACCAAAGAAATCAACAACACCTTGGCATTGACCGAGGCAAACTTTACAGCACTGAGCCAGAAGTTCAACAAAAGAGCGTCGGCCTCGCACAAACGCTTGCTGCAGGAGATGCATGACAGGACGATGCAGAATGAGACCGATGCGGAGCATCGTGCCCGGAAACTTGTGGATGAACTCACAATAATGATGGACTCGCTGCAGCTGGAAACGCGTGAATCGAAACCGGAGCCACTGAGAGAGGAAAAGCAGTCGCACGGGGATCGAGCCCTTCCTGATGAAACAACGATCGAGAAGAGCGATCAGTCATCAGGGACTCTCGATCCGTATACTCTAAGGTCACTGATCATGGACATGACCAGGGCACAGCGGAACAGTCGAAAGGATCGCAAAAAGCGCTCGAAGCAGAAACGACAACTACCAGATGATCTGGTTGAAGTCGACGAAGCAGAGAGCGAAGAGGAACGAGTTACACTTACTGCCACTGGAAGAGACGCGGTACAGTCTTTGCGAAACAAGCTGACTGTGATCCGCTTCGAAGATCCCGAACAGGCCAGCTCGAAAGACAACGGCCACAGGGAAGGCTTCGGCCTCATCCCCGATACCCCCGTCCCCGACCCGTCAACTACGGGCAGGGTATCTGATCGGACGGTCCTGATCAGCGCCAACACGGATGGTAAATGGAGGCTGCTTCACAAGATCAGAACAGACATGCGTCTCAAGCTCTTGAGAGAAACGAACTTCGAGGCAACGGACTCGGACGGATGAGCGCAGTTCGGATGGGCTTGAAAGGGGTGGTGGACGCTTAATCTTGAAGCTGGCGGCGTGCTGCACTGTACATACTACAACATTTGTGAATAAATGATCGATAGCTTCCCCTAGCTAGCACGTTGACTCGTGCTTGATGCTTCTTGAAATCCGCAGAATACGGTGTCTTCATGGCCGAACTCATCGCCTACAAGATCAATCTGGCGAGTGTCCCATTGAACGCTGTGCAGCTTTGAGAAGTGAGTGAATCGGGTATCAGAGCGACACCGAGCACGAGTCCGACGGCCTCTGAGCGCGTGTGAACGCAGCAACTGGGCATGGACCTGAAGGTACAGGTCAAGTACAGTAGTTGCATGATCATTTTACGTACAACAAGTCATCTCAGCGCTACACGACGCCCGGTCAGAATCTTGTGATATCCCGGCCGAAGAAGAACGTCAGCGCCCAGTGCACCGGCACCAAGATCTTGTTCCTCCATCCCATAGCCAAGGTCATGTAATAAGACCTCCAAACGAACCACGCTGCAAACCCAGCAAGCTTGCTCCTGGGGCCCGAGATATTTTCCGATGTCCGGTCGACAAGCGCCTTGTTGTCAGCTGGTGCCCATGAGCGCGTAGATGTGCACTTGCCTTGTTATCGCCGATAAGGACCATGCTGCCCTTGTTCTTCCACCTGAATCCCGGGTAGTCCTGTATCTTTGAGCCCGTCGCCGAAGCATTGAGCATCTTGGACATGTACTTGGCCATCTGCGAGGCGACTGTCGTCAGCTTGCGCCATGAAGGCTTCAGTGCGCCGCTCACCCTGGGCCGTAGCTGGTAGGCGACCCGACACGGGCATAGCATTGTCCCCAATAGCGTAGACGCCCGAGAGGGGGTTGAATTTCTCGTCAAGCACCTCAAGATGCTCGTTGACCCTCAGCCTGGCCGTCAACGGATTCAAGCGGCTCGGATCGAGCTTACGAATGCGACTTCTCGTCTCGAGCAGCACCGTCCAATCGATCCAGCAGCGGGTTTGGCGAAAGACCCGTCGACCACACGAGCAGTCCGTAGGGCTCTGCTCATGAGATTGGCTCTCGGCGCTGCGTTTTGGCATACCCTTCGTCTTCCCGTCCAGCTCTATCCAGTCCGGTCCCACCGCTGTGATCTTGGAGTTCGGTCTCGCCTCGACGCCCTCTCGAGCGAACTTCTGCTCGGCATACTTCCGGAGGTTCCTGCTCGTGAGCTCGCCGTTCGCCTCGGAACGGCTCTTCACTCACTGGTCGAAGCTCATCAACAGACCCGACGCAACGTCATACACCCTGATTTTGACTTGCCCCTTCAGCTCCGGGATCATCCTGTACACGTCGCTCTGCACCAGGTCGTGCAGCTCTGCCGCAAATTCCACACCAGTCGGGCCGCCTCCAACGATGGAGAACTGGAGCAGTCGCTCGCGCTGCTCGGGCGTCGTGTCAGGGTGCACCGCTTGTTCCAGCCGCTCGCTGTCGTTAGCCTTGCTGTCGATGGTGCGCCCAGTGGGACGGAGAAGAGCTCACAGCAGCCGTTTACGAATCGCTCGGGCGTCACGGATGTCCTTCAGGAAGTATGCGTACTTTGCAACCTGTCATCAGAGAAGGAAAGCGGACGCGGGGCCTGCTCGCTCACTCCGGGTATGCCGAAGGATGCGCTGTAAGCCCCGACGGAGATGACCAATGCATCGTACTCGAGCTTGTATTTGGACATCTTTTGGTCGGAAGGAAGGTTCTGGACATGGTTGTAATGGTCGAGCGAATCTTTGACATCGTTCACGATGGGCGGGAGGGCCGGTTCTATATCTATTGTCTTGTTTGCGAAATCTGATGTCAGCACATGGCGTGCGGCTGCGGTGTGCAGCTCGCCTATTCCATCGGCCCATCCTTGGGCAAACTCCACATCCTTGATGCTCCGCACCGGCTCTGTCGCACATCTGAACTCAAGGGTGCCGACCGCGGTTGAGGCGAGGAAGGGGGTGAAGGAGAAGTATGAATTTGGTGAGACGATGGTGACTGGCGTGAGTGGACCTCAACAAGTGATGCACATAGTATACACACCGTCATATAGTGACTTGTCGACTTTGCTGCAAGGTCAGGCATGGTGACTAACCAGCGTAATTGAGCAGCTCACCGAGCGACATTGAACCCGCCCCAGCCAGAGCCCAGCACCACCAGCCGCTTCTTGTTCCCGCCGCCAGTGGTCGACACTGCCCGCCTGCCAATGATGGCTTTGACTGCGTGCAGCTTCACACCACCTGTACGGATCATGTCGCAGGTCTGATGCCAACTTTGTCCGACTGAAAGTTTTGGAAAGCTACGGGCGCATGCATGGCTCAGGCTGGGCGAGAGCGGGTAACAGATGACGCGGTACCCCGCCGGATGCGTATGCGCGACTCTTACCGAACCAGTCATTTGGCTTATACTCTTATACGCCCGATAGATAACCACGTGGCTTGCCGCTTCTTCTTCCGCATAATGGTACTCTGCGCTTACATTGTCTACATACAGGGTGTATCTTCAAGCATGCCTCGCCTCCTTACTCGCTCTTCACTCCCGCAGCAGTGAGCGCTTCGTCCACCTTTTTCTCCAGCTCCAGTCCGATCAACACATCAACCACCTTGACGTGCTTCTTCCTGTCCCCTCCAACCTTCTCTTCCAGCTCCTCTGCGCCGCCTGACGCCGATATGAGGCCGAACGCCCTTGCAGCCTTCAAGCTGCGATCATCGATGTACGGGTAGACCTCTTTCCAGTCGCCTTGTACCCTCCGCAGGAAAATGCTCGCCACGCCCGGTCCGATGCCCTTGATCTCCGTCAACACATCAACTACCTCCTCCTGCGCCTTCTTCGGATCATCCATGCCCTTTATCTTGTCATGTACCCCCGTCAATTCTGACAGATCCGCCTCGTCCTCCCCACATAGCTCTTTGATCCCCTCGCATAGATCGCCCAGCAGCGAAGCGGTACGCTCCTTGTGCTGCGTCCGCGCCTCCCACATGATCTTCCGCCGGCCCTCATAACCTGCCTCGTCCAGATCCTTCAGCGTGCGGATCGAGAACGGCGGGTTGAGCAGCGTCTGGATAGTGCGTAGACCGAGCTTGTGCGACAGCGGCTTGGACAGTATCGACGCGGCTACGAGGTTCTGGAACGGCGTAAGCGCCGATTGAGGGTATCGGATGATCGCCTCCTTGTCCTCTGTCGGGCCGCTACCCTTGTCAATGTCGGACTTCGGCGGAGTCTTGCGCTGCTGGGTCGAATCGTAGTCGATCTCGCCGTGCCCCTCCGGAATCTCCGGATGAGCCATGTCGAACGCCTCGGGCGACATGAGCCATTCTAGCGGAGAAGTCTCGGTCGATCTAGGCGCTTTCTTGAGCGGTTCAGGCTCTTCAGCCGCGCTGTTGTCGAGCTTGCCCTCGGGCGAGGCATCTACCGTCAGCCGACTTCGCACTCGGCGAGTCCGATCGAGCCTCACTCTCTTCGGCGGTCTTGTCCGCAGCATCCGGCTCTGCTGCAGCGACCTCCTCGTGCTTGCGCTTCTCGCCGGTAGCTGCTGAACTCCGGGTCTTCCTGGGTGACATCTTTGCTGCTGCTGGTTGATGAGCGATCCGTTGTGGGATCAAGGCGATCGTAGGAGACAAGCCGGATTAGTCGAGACATGATGACGTCAATGGGTGGACCTCTCCGTGACTGATTTCTTGCATGAGTTTGCCCAACGTTTTATAGCCGTCCATTCGATCATATCGTCAGGATGACTGATGGATCCCGCACACGTAAGACTGGAGTCATGTTTGGCCTCGAGGCGTCGTCCGCATGGAGTCGCACGCAGCCAGGAGGCGCCGGAGTGACAACATCGCTCAATCGCGCGGGCCGGTCTTGTGCACCGTGATCACGCTGAGCAGGTCGGTGTCGATGCATGCTGGGCTAGAGTCACCGATTCATATCGAATCCTGTAGTTCCAACGTCGAGACAATGCACTAGGTGGCAATGCGCGAGCACATGTGCGCGCTTTGCTAAACTGCTGCAAGGTCATCGCCGCGACCTTCTCGGCGAGTCGTAAACGTGCCTGTATGTCTCAGCGTGTGGATTCTGATGCCGTGCCGAGCACGGGAACACGGCGGAGACGGGCAAGCAGCTGATTTCTGTCTACCCAAACTAGCTCATGCGCGTACGTCTAAAGTTTTTGCGGATCAAAGTGAAACACGATCTGCCAGAACAACGCTCGCGCATGTCGACGATGCGTGACGCCTTCGCCAAAGCCGCAGATCCATCGGGAAGATCCAGCCGTGTGAGTCATTCCCGGCCGGCCGCCCGGCCGCGATGTAGACGTAAACGTGCATGCGTTGCATACGCCGCTTGTCTGGACAGCAGCCAGCGTCGTCAGCATCGGAAGCATATGGCTTTCGGGCTTTTGAACCTTGGATGCAAACAACGCGAATATGCGCCTACGGACGCGCGGGACCGCGTCATATCCACATTACTCGCGTGGGGAGGTGCGCCTGGGGAAGTGATGCTTCCCTGGCGTATACGCCACTTTTCATGTGCCCCTCCCACGGCACTAAGCTTTGTGCCTGTTCCTGCCGGGCGTTCTCGATCAGTCATTCATCATCTCGCTCTGCTGCATACACCGGCCCGTCCGGAGTCTTGCAGACTTCTGAACCGCATGCTCTTCGAGGTGACAGTCGAAAGGAATACGATGGGATACATTTAGACTCTATGCGCCTCGATTTAGTCACCCGATCCGCCGGCCGCGCCGAGAATCTTCGGCGAAGCGCTAGCATCGTCGTTGAGGCTGAAGCGGCTCGGTCATGGCGACGGGATCGCCCGACTCCACAGAACCCCTGTCACCGGTGCACACAGGAACCGCAGAGTGGCGTCGAAGGATCCACGTTGGGTATAGTCCAGGCACCACGACGCCATCGAGTCTCCCGATGTCTCGTGTGCGCCAAGTTCGGGCGCGACTTATCTGCGCCGCGCGACGTGTCTGGAATAATTGCGCCAGAGGTCTCTGACAGCTGTGACGAACAAAGAAGACGTGTCCCCGCCCGTGCATTCCGCGGTAGGATGACAGGTACCGGGGCGGTTGGTGGTGAGGTGTCTCGCACGTTGGTTCTGGCGCGGATGTCTCACTGCGGTCGAGCAACAAACATCGCTTGACTCGGAAGTGGACACAGGTGTTTGGCATCGGTCAACCAGGCTGGTCATGCAATCTCCGTCCGTCTTCCGCGCTGGCGATCTTGCCGCTCAGGCTATCGCTGTAGATGAGATGCTGGCCCGGCTGGATTCAGAATATGCTCAGCACGCCCCGCCGGGCAATCAGGTACCCGCTGCATTCGTTGTATGGACGATCGCGCCCACCAGCGGCGCCGGGAACTTGCTGAGAGAACGACGGCGTCCGGCATGGGCGCGAACAAACGCGACGTCGATCAAGCCCGGCGCCGTCATCACTTGGAGCGACTGGGTCCGATGATCACTTTGCGCAATGCGGCGTCCAGGGTCGTCGGCCAAGGCTTGGTAATATGTGCGTACGCGTCCAGGTGACGGCCTTTCCAACGTGCTCATGTCAACAAGGCAAGCGACAGGGTATAAGGGAGCCACAAGCTCAAAGGTTTACGGTTCTCTCATAGCAACTTTGAACAAGCTCTCCGTGCACCAAGGCAATCCGAGACATACAGGCACCCAGATCCTCGTCGACGCCTCCCACGCATTCCGGCATCACTCGGCGCCTCTTCGATACGCAGCATCATTCACCCCACTAGCCGGTCCACAGGCACGCGCCCTTGGAAAAACGGGGGAACGCGAGACGACATAAAAAAAGAGTTGCTTGGCCCATTCCGTGCCTGAGAAACCGCTCAATCCCCCCCTCCTCCCCACCTTCCCGTCGGTGACGGTATAAAGAGGCCGACGACCCTGCGCTACTGGGATACGCACACAGTCGCAACTCCCCCCACCTACACACCCATCGTCCAATCTCCCTTTGCTCCACCCTCGCACTAGTGCATTACCTACTGCATCCCTCGTCGTCTTCACCGCCGCAACTCGACCTAGTCTCTTAACTACCGTCATCCATCCTCCAATCGACAATATCAACATGAAGTTCTCCGCCGTCATCGTCTCGCTTATTGCCGCCTCTGCCGCGGGCGTCTCCGCCGCGCCTGTCGCCCAGACTTTCTCGGCCGCTCCCGCCGCCAGCTCCGGCCCCGCCGGCCAGTGTTTCGGACGAGCCTGTGAGTGTTTATTCCCGCAACATCACCACTCGAGATGCATATCGCGCGGTCACCAAACGAGTACATCCGTGCTGACTTGTAGGCGGTGGCTACCCCTGGAAGCGAGAGGCCGAGGCCGAGCCCCAGACCTTCTCCGCCGCCCCGGCTACCTCGACCGGACCCGCTGGCCAGTGCTTCGGACGAGCTTGTGAGTAGGCACTGTCTTTGTCTGGACTTGTGCTGATACCAGGCGGTGGATACCCGTGGAAGCGAGAGGCTGAGGCCGAGGCCGAGCCGCAGACCTTCTCTGCCGCCCCCGCTTCGTCGACCGGTCCCTCCGGACAGTGCTTCGGACGAGCCTGTGAGTTGGCAACCTTTGAATCCGAGTCGAGCTAATATGTAGGCGGTGGATACCCCTGGAAGCGAGAGGCTGAGGCCGAGGCCGCGGCCCAGACGTTCTCTGCCGCTCCCGCCGCGAGCTCCGGTCCCGCTGGACAGTGCTTCGGTCGAGCTTGTGAGTTTTGGCTTGATCAAGAGTGAACAGTGGCTGACGTTAGGCGGAGGATACCCCTGGAAGCGAGAGGCCGAGGCTGAGCCCGAGACCATTGCCCCCACCACCACCACGGCCTCCGGCCCTGCTGGACAGTGCTTCGGACGAGCCTGTGAGTGCCGCTGCGCCGCTACGATGTCGATGAATGCTGGCTGACGTCAGGCGGTGGTTACCCGTGGAAGCGAGAGGCCGAGGCCGAGGTCGTTGCCTAAGCTCTGCCCCTAAAAGCTACTACAGCCGCTGCTGCGCGCCTGGCTAGACGTTCCTTCGGCGGTGTCCCATCTCATCTCTATCTCTTATCTTCGCTCTGTGACCTTGCATCTTTCGTAACTACGACCCGTGTAAATAATGTCTAGGATCCGTCATAGATCATTACAGCATGCATACTGGTTATGCGTTGACAACTGTACACGTGTGCCTGGTTTGAGGCGACAAACCCCTGTCGACACCTGTGGATGAAACCGTCGATCATATCCTTGAAACACAACACTACATCCCGGATCTAAAGCGATCACCGATCGTCCTTCAGGTACCCGTCCCAAAACCCTACCGTCCCATTGTGAGGCGGCTCCAGTGACTCCAGCCCCATCAAGCGCATGACCAGCGAGAAGATCTCCAGATTTGCGAAGCCTGCTGTCAGCGCTAGAGCGGTGATCAAGTTGCGGCGCCGACTCACTTTCCATCACATGCGGCTCAGTCGATACCCAGCCGCGTTTCACCGTCCCATCCCGTCGGCGGGCCGTCGCCTTGATGCTCTTCGCAAATGGTCCATGAGCGAAGAAAACCGCTTGCATGTCGGCTACGACGTTGTCTGAGGTCAGCACGGCATAGGAAACTCGTATCATGAGGTGCCTACCATAACCGTGATTACCCTTCGGTTGGTAGTCCCCTTTGTTGATGACCTTGTGTTCGTGCTACGAGTCAGCGGCACGTCTTCCCTGCGACGACTGAGCCAAGCCTCACATTGTCTGTCAACGCCCATCCTATTTTTGGGACGATGTATATCGGTGCGATCCGCTCCGTAGAGTTGAAGTGCCACCTCTCGGGCATCGTCTCGTGTGTGTACACTGCAAAGCTGCCGTCTGACTTGGCCTCTGCGTCGAGTAGAATCTGCAGGTATTCGTCGACGGGACTGCCCTCTTTGAAGCGAAGTCCAACCGAGGGCCAGCCTGACAATGAGCGACGACCGGCAGGCCACCTTTACGGACTTACCATCGCGGTGCTCGATATCGTTGAAGCCCTTCTCGCCGAGGATATCGTCGAAGAAGATCAGACGCTCATTTGCTGTGGTGGTCATGCCTACTGTCAGTCGCGGACCGGATCGGGTCAAAATATCAACATACCATGGTCGGACACGATCAAGAGGTTGACTATATCGTTCAGGTTCCTCTGGTCCAGCGCTGCTACCACGTCGCCGATGAAGCCGTCGACCAGCTTCAAGGCGCTCTGCACCGACTCTGAGTCGGGTCCCCCGGCGTGTCCCATCTCGTCGATGTTCGGGATGTACGTCGTGAGCAGCTGCGGACGCTGAGCAAAGGGTAGATCCAGCCACTCGGTCAATTGCGAGAGCTTGTCGGCCGGCTTCATCTTCTGCTCGTCAGTGTTCTGCGCCTCGTCGAGCCTCAGTGTGCTTACGCGATATGGGACAAACAGCGACGGCGCGATGCCCCGCGCAGTCACTGGCGGTCCAGGCCTGTACTTGAGAAACAGCCCCCGCACCGCCCATCAAGTCAGCTCACCACATCAGGTTCGCGGTAGTACGACCACCGCGCTGCGCGACGCTCCACATCGGCTCGCCCCACCACCAGTCCGCATCCCAGCTCTGCTCCTGTTTCGTGTAGACAAAATGGCGACCGTGGACCGGGTCCCAAAAGTCGTTGGCGACGATACCGTGACTCTCCGGATACAGGCCCGTCATCAACGACCAGTGATTCGGGAAGGTCAGCGTTGGGAAACGCGGCTGCATCGATCGCGCGCGGACTCCGTGAGTCGAGTTGGCAAGCGCGAGCAAGTTCGGCACGAGGTCCGCATACGTGTCGAGATACGACGCCCGGAAGCCGTCGAGGGAGATCAGCAGGGTGGTCGGATGGTAAGGGTGTGTGCCGTTTGAGAGCGTGGCTATAGGGTGGACCAGGGCAGGGAAGGCCGACCGGGAGAACAGGAAGATGACAAGCACGCCCAAGGGAAGGGCGAGAAGGAGTAGGAGACGCTTCGGCAGCTGCACGTCAGCCCTTGCCTCGTGTGCAAGATCTGCCGCACTCACAGCGATGCCGAAGACCGATATCCATCCTTTCCGCTCTGGTACAGGCACTTCTTGCGCAGGCTTCCCGTTGCTGAGCAGCCGATCTACCTCGGTCATAGATTGTGCTGCGTTGATCTCGTCCGAGACCCGACGCACCGGGGCAGAATCGCCCCTAGTCTCGACATCGTCCAATTCCAGAGGCGTATGCGTTGCACCGCCCAGCTCTATCGTCGATGTGCGAGAGGTTCTCCCTATGCGCCAGTTCTGGAAGATGGACATCGTGATCAGGCAGGGCTTTGTATCTCCGTTGCCCGGGCGGTGTAATCGTCGCAACCTGTCGATGGTATCGGAGACGGGTAAGAGCAACCAGTCGGTGTTGGCCAGTCGGTGTCGGGCAGGGGACGATACCAGCGAGTGACTTCGCCCCTCGTCCGCCAGCTGATCGCCCGCAGTGTCCAGTTTCCGATAATGGTCGACGCGCTACGGATAAGGCACGCGTTGCCAAGCATGCATACGGGCGTTATCCCTTCCCATGAGCATGCGGACTCAGTGATAAAAGGGCGATGTCTACACGTGGATATGCGGGCAACGCCAAAGTGGAGGTACAAGGTCTTCCCTTCCCGCTCATCGCGTCCGCGACACCTATGCATCTCATACGTCTCTCATCTTGCCCCTTGAACACATTCTCTCTTCGACGGCAGGCACGTCCTACGAATCCTCAACATGTCCCTCATACCTCGGTGCAGGCTACCGTTGGTGCTCCTCCTTCTCGCCCTCGTCACCGTCGCTCTCGCGTCGTCGGGCGATCGCAATCCTACTTTTCAGCACTGCCTCAAGGGATGCGACTTGACTTACTGCGATCCCTCCCAGCGACCCATCGCCTTCTACCTCCGCTGGTTTGGTTGGACCTGCCAAGATGACTGCCGCTACCAGTGTGCTCATTCCTTCACCGACAACATCCGGCAAGGGTCGAAATGGCACCAATGTGAGCGCGCCCCACTTTCAAGTCAGGATCGTGCTCACCCTCAGTCTACGGCAAATGGCCGTTCTACCGCCTCGGCCCCATCCAGGAGCCGTTCTCGGTGCTCATGTCGCTCGGCAACTTCTTTGTCAACTTGCAGGGGCTGGCCGACGTGAAGCGACGGGTGCACCCGGAGAACAAGCTGAGAAGGTGGTTGCAGCTGGCAGGGTATGCCCAGCTCAACACTTGGGTCTGGTCCTCCGTCTTCCACTTCAGAGGTAATTCAATCGGCCGTCGCGAATGTGTCACGCTGACTGGCAGACACGCCCTTGACCGAGCGTCTGGACTACTTCTCCGCGACCCTCACCGTTGCCTGTTCGCTCATCTACGCCATTCTCCGTGTGTTCCACCTGCAGACACCCACTACCACCTCGCGCCTCGCCTACCCCGCCGTGGCCATCGTGGCGTTCATTGTCGGCTCGCACTTCATCTACCTCTTGTCCTTCCCGCTCGGCCACTTCCCATACGGCTACCACACCAAGTTCGTCGTTGGCCTCGGCGTCGTCCACTTTGCGATCTGGATCATGTGGTCGCTGTCCTTTGCGATCCGCTTCCCTCGCATCCACCTCGGCGGGCGCGTCATCGCATTCCCCAGCCCCTACCCGCCGCATGACCCGCTCAAGAACAAGTCCCTCCACGCCATGACGCCCATCACCCTCGTGGGCCTCACCATCTTCGCCATGTCCTTCGAGCTGTTTGATTTCCGCCCCATAGCGCGGATCATCGACGCGCACAGCCTGTGGCATACATTCACCATCCCCCTCGCCGTGGGCTGGTGGTCGTTCTTTTGCCAAGACGCCATCGAGTTCGAGACGTCTGTGCTGCAGGACCGCAGTCTGCGGGGCTCAGTGGCAGACGAGCAAAAGGTTCCGTTGACGGGCTCGCCCTTGCTCAACAGCATGGAGAATGGTGGACCACAACTGCGGACGCCGAGGACGCCCACGCAGCCGATGTTCGCCAAGATGGCTTCGATGCCGGGCCCGCCTAGGAATAGGACGCCGGGTAGGAGCCCAAGGGCCGCGCCCAAAGCGGAAAGGGAGGATTGAGTGGTCAGCCAAAGCACTAGACGAAGATATAGTGCAGATGCAACGCAATAGATACGAGTCTTGACACTCACCATCGCTGCCGATGAGCAATTTACGGACCTGCGCGAGGATCCCCGGCATGAAAGTTCTCTCTCCGCTTAACACAACATGATACACACGCCGGGTGCGAAGGGGCTGGCTGTCCACCGCTCGGAAGTGTGGAAGAGATTTGGTACGAGCAGTATGCTGGCGTTATCGCTGCTTCCTCAGCCGCTAATGACCGAAGGA
The DNA here is from genome assembly GCA_000442785.1 of Papiliotrema flavescens NRRL Y-50378. NCBI lineage: Eukaryota > Fungi > Basidiomycota > Tremellomycetes > Tremellales > Rhynchogastremaceae > Papiliotrema > Papiliotrema flavescens. Next base: position 37,092 of record CAUG01000290.1, read on the forward strand.
CAGGGCAGAGGCATTGTGGTGCATCTCTCTGGTCGATTCGAGGTTGACACCACAAATCATCAGGAGACTGCTGTATGCGAGTCACGTTGACAACCACTGATTATTCTATCCCGTCTAGCCAGTGGCAGTGGTCCTGGGTGACATGTTTCGGCCAAGACACGCTGTGGAGGACAAGGTCAAGATACAAACAGGGTCGACTGGTAAGCCGTCACCGCGATTTGCGGCACAGCATTGTGCGAAGCCTGCCTTGGACCTGCCTCAGTGGAATCCTTCAGCCTCGCACCTTTCCCTCTTCGAGTCCCTCTTCAATCTTTCCGGGCCCTTTGGGTCTGGCAGATCTGCAGAAGCCACTCGCATCCTCGGTGACGTCAGGTCTGACATGCTGGTGAGGGCGTACGCTCGTGGTCCCTGCCTTCGAGTGTTGGATCCTCTAGGAGTACGTGAAAGGACGTCGCTCCACTAGCATACGTTGATATACGGCCCTACCCCTGTCACTCACCTAGGTATAAGAGCTGTGAGGTACAGCTTGTACTTATGTCATCCCTGGCACCCGTCGACACTCAGAATATGTCAAGTTACACCCAGACGCGTGATCTCTCTTACAGAGGTCTTCTGCAGGTTCTCGCGGCTCAGCTCGAATCCAGCATTCTCCCTCATGCCACGCATCGGTCGATCTTGAGACTCCTAATCTCGGATGAGGGTGCGCCCTACGCGTTTCAGTCTCTCTTGGAGGAAGCAATGCAGCTAAGCGGACGGGGCACAATCGCCGCGTTCACTGACAAGGTGGAGGTCAACAAGTATCGTATCAGTCTTGAGACACGTTTCGAGGACAGCGAAGGCGTTCTTACAACGTGCGCTGTGGCGGCGGACGTGGAGCTCCTGAAGAAGAATACCCTGCAGACTACAGTGGAGGATCAGCCGCAGGACCGAGACGCCGGTGCGAGCGAATTGTACACGATCTCGCTTCAAGGATAGAAGTCCCTGGCCCCCCAGGATGAGTTCGTCCTCTGGGACGAGAGACCGCCCTTCCCAGCGCCCGGATCCGAGGGACCGGCTCACCGCTTTCTGCGAACCATGTTTGAGAGCCTCGACCGGCGACCTCTCGATGGATCCTCGGCGTCCTTGTTTCTCTCAGCACATCCCGAATGCAGCAAGCCTTTACGAGGGTGTTCTCCCGCCGAATACTACGGCAACATGGCTAAGTTCTGCATGACTAGAGGCCCGCAGCTTGCCAATCGCCCCGACCCACGACGCTCCGTGGGCGCTGTGGAGGATGACAAACCATGCGAACCCACCACGGACGGACCTTTGGCCAAGTCTGCAGCATAGCCCGGCGCTGTTGTGAACATACATGTGCCTTCCCGGTTTCGGACTATGCTTCGCGTCGGTTCTCTGAGGACCCTTAGATCTCGACTTTGGATTTGTGTACATGTTGGTAGAGGTATCAGGTATTCTGCAGCTCACCATCTCTCAGGCTTCCCCGGGAGTCCGGTTGTGCACGTCTGCAAAAGCGCATGCGAGCTTCAACGTCATCAGGGCTGACTGATCGATGAGGTCATATTTTGGTGGTTCCCGCCTTCGCGCGTTGGAGCTCTGGAGTGGACATCAAAGGGTGCCTTTGAGCCAGTGTCCTTACATGCAGGCTCCTGTAATTGTATGCCATTCAAGTATAAGAGCTGTGGGGTCGAACCGGGAAACATACCGTTTGACATCACTCGAATACAACACGGTACAGCATGCTACGTATCCCTGCAGCAACGACAGCAAAGACAAACGACTTCGGAGAGTGCCTTCGAGCTGCGCTGGAAAAGGGATTCAAACGAAGTGCTCTCAAGAAGTCCACACAAGCGAAGATCATGGAGTATCTGGTATCAGAGAATGAGAATCGGAAACTCGAGTCCCTCCTACAGATCGGAACGCAGGAGGTCAGGAGCTGGGACTTTCGCGCAAGCGTCAGCCGGATCGCGGAAAACGATTACTCCATCTGGTTGAGGATAGCATGCAAGGACAAAGACGGCAGGAGATTGCGTCTCAAGCCGGTTACGGCGGAAGTGCAAATTGATGAGGACATATCGCAGCGTACGGACCAAAAGGGTCCTCGACCCCAGTCTTCCAATGTCAATGTCAAGAACTGGGCCATCGACTCCGAAGACGAAGACTCGCAGCCACCAAGAAGCAACGATGACCAAACGTTCTCCAATTCCTCAGGCTTTCAGGGCAATAATCGTGCGGCTGATGAGCCGCACAAGTGTCGGGCCACGCCCTGGGGAATCGGGACCGGCCGTGACCTTCTTGCGGGACTGTCATGGAGGCGACCGCGGGCAGCATTGGAGTGGTTTCCCCGCGCCAGCTTCGAATGTCGGTCCGTCCTCGAACCCCTACGCAAATCCGCAGAGTAGACAGCCCGTTCGGGACAGCAATCTCGCGGAACACTACGGCAACCTCGCGCAATTTTCTTTCAATGACGCACGGTCCGCAGTTCTTTGAATGGCGTCCGCTCTGACTCAATCGATTAACGCGACCTGACGACAAGCGATAAGTGTGAACTATGAATGATTCTCCGGTACGAGAGCCCTACTTCTTTATGTGGACATCTCTTTATGTGGACATCCCTCTCGTGGTCTTGTACTGCCTTGTGCATTGCAGCAGATTCTATCGAGAGCGACCGTGTTCAGCATGCATAATGGGTAGTGGCGATGACTACCATCTGGGTTCAAACCGCGCGACAGGTGAAGGATGTCCTTCCGGTCGCCGCCTCACCGACAAGGAGTCGCTACCGCACCTTTGCCGGAAACGGCTGTGTGCCTGCTCACACGTCGTCACTCATATGAGGCGACCTCATTTCCTTGCCCCCCTCTGAAGCGGCAACAGGGTTACAGGGCTCGAGAAGATGAGTGCTCAATATGCCACGTCTCGTGGAACCAGACACTGACACCACGTGAGAACGTGAGCAGTCTAGGCTACTCGAAGTCTGACCGTGGTTTAAGCCAGGCATACGAACGAGTCGGTCCACAAGCTTTGCATCATCTCTTTTCTATGAAGGCCTTTCGCTGCAGTGTGTCAGACCCTGGGGATGATCGTCTAGTGCCATGACGGTACCGCAACGACGTCGCATGTCGCCTAAAGCAAGAAAGCCCTCCACGCCTCTGACCAAGCCTTCCATGGTTCGAGTCCCCTCCCCGGTACAAGCGGGCAGACGTGTATGCCTCCCTCATCCTGCTACTCAGTCCTGGATCCCTAGGGGACGGACTTGGCAGGCTACGTCAATCAACTCACTCTGTATAGCTCTATTTCGACGCCGGCCTGGCGCATACTCTCGGCCGTCGCGATGATTTCGTCCATGAACCGCTCTGCCGAACCATACGAGATGAACACCTTTGTGCCGTTGTCCTTAAGGAACTCCCAGTCTCCCGGCAGGCCCAGCGCAGGAGAAAACCAGACTGACGTGCGCGCTTTTGCCTCGTCGTAGTGTCGCAGCGAGGCGTGGAACCACGGCTGGTCCAGATCCAGCAAGAAATCGGCGTGAGCATTGGTGCGTTGGCTAGGGAAGCGATCCGACTGCAAGCTGAAGTCGCACCAAGGCGAGATGAGGCACATGGCGCTGGGTAGACCGAAGATGGCTGCTACTTTGGCTTCCGGGGGGCGAGAGGTGGACAAGAAATGTAGGTACCGGGAGAGGAGCATGCACAGGTTCCCTCCAGCGCTGTCCCCTACTAGGACAACGTTTTCCGGGCGGAAGCCGACGACTTGGACCAGGTGGATCCAGCCAGCGAGAGCGTCGATGAGTGGGGCAGGATGCGCCGACTCGGCGTCGATGGTCTTGCGGTAGTTCAGTCCTGCATCATCAGCGGCCGTCCTTCTCTTGTACTGCGTGGCCGACTCGTGATGTCAAGCGTATCGGCAGGACTCACCGAAGAGGCGCAAGTTGGTATCCGTAGACATCCTCCAAGCCGTCGCGAGGGCGAGGGGATGACCCCGGACATATGCACTGACGCTCAGCAGGTGCTATCCACGTCTGTCGTGCTCGCAAAATGAGTCTACCCACTCACCCGCCGACCAGATAATACAGCACTTTCTCATCGGGCCTTGCCTTCTCAAACCCGTTCCCGCCTGCATACACCTTCGCCGCGCTGTCACCAGTAGAACGAGCCGGCCAGACCATCCAACCCGGCCGCGGTACGCTCTTGACCTGCGCGACATTCGCTATCCCTCCAATAAGCTCCTCGCTGACGGGGGCTACTATCACCCGTTCGCAGCCCATTCCGCGCCTGGCGAGGCGTCCAGAGACCACCTCAGGAACCAGTGACGAGGCAGGCGGTGGCTGGTCCCACTCGAGAGGGTCTACTAGGGGAGTCAAATGACTGGACTGAAGCTTGCGCAGGGCGAAGAACCAGGTGGCAGGCAGCGTCTTCCATCGCGGTTGGGCTCCGGATAGGTAGCTGACCGTGCTGGCGACGAGCGTGAATGGTAAGGCAGTGAACACGCGAATGAGGGACCAGAGAGCGCTCAGACGCGATCGATCGCTCCGGTATAGAGGGGCGGGATCTCGGCGTATCAAGCTCGAAACGTCGACATCGCCTGCTCTCGACATGCTGTGCAGGGTGCGGGCTTCAATGCTTAGAGCGGCAGCGCGGAAGTGAATGTAGCAAGAGGATGAGAGCAGAGTAGTGCTCACAAGGGAAGCGGGCATTTCTGTTATCTGCCCCCAATCGCGAAAAGGTACGAGTAGCCGGTATAAGCGGGGCCTGAAGCGACTGACCTCTCAGGGCTCGATGCATGTGGGCTCGGCGCCCGTACTGCGTGCACTTACATGAAGCACCTGCCGCGTGCTCGTGTCTCTGGTCAGGGACACGAGGGTGAACGACTGCCGTTCAGATCCATGCAAGACTACGAGACTACATCATCAGCGCGTCGTCCACCCGAGTACCCGAGTCTAGGATGAGCTTGGACTTACGGCCCCCTGTTTTACCCCTTTGCGAGTCTTCCCATTAATGCGACCTTTTTTAGAATCACGTTCATCGCGCTGCTCATACTCGGCAGGGCGAGGAGCGCCATGCTGGTAAGGCGGCCTACATCAGGACCGAACTCATACCGGCGATCCCGGTTCCGCGCCTGTCAAAGAAAACCTGAGCGTTCGCGACAATCCCCAAAACGCCTTGCCCGCTGACGGGCTACTGAATCTCGGCCGGAGGTCGAGACTCAGACATTGATGATCAACGGTACCGCGCTCCATGCGCTGCATGGCGTCTCGTCGTTCTTGGCTCGAACCAAACGGGCGAAATCCGCAGTAGCAGCCATGGGCCTTTGATAGGCGTGGCGCCAAATCCGACGACGTCGGACCAGGAGGACGGCCGCGCCCACCGATCAAATGATGGTTGCCTTCCACCTGCTGCCTCCTCTCTGCTACACGGGCCTATGCGACCGAATGGGCCCGGGCTTGGGCTTCGCTTGGACCCCATTTTCATGCCCACTTCACCACCTCGTCAACCTCGAGCTCTCGTCTTCCTCACGGAGCGGGACCGTGTCCAAGACGCCACTCGCCCGGGGCGGGTGAACGTGTTTCATCAGCATCCACCTCGCTCTGTGATGGAAGGCGGACCATGGCGGTGACGTTTCTTGATGGTGTGTACGGCTTATCGGGAGCCCGGGGTCATGAGATTTTTAGGGTCTGCTGACCGACACCTCGACATGACATGACACGACGGATACCCCCACGACTTTCGTTCCCCATCATCGTTCATCTTCCCACCATACATTCATCATCATCGTCTATGTTCTCGAGCAGCGTCTATATCGAAGCTTGGCCTGCGAGCGATGTAGAGGCTCATCCAGCGCGCATAGCAGCTTTGCATGAGCAAGCGAACCGTGCTGTGGGAGTGGCTCCAGCTCCTCGTCAAGCTCGCCATCGCGCGGTGAGTCTGTCGACCTTCGTTCTTACTGATCGCCTTCGAAGCTGACATGAAGCATACACCGGTCGGGGGCTGCAATACTCGAGCGCACTCCAAGACAGCTGTACTTCCACCTTCGGGTGCAGCTTGTCGTTTCGCCCGGCTACAGGGGTCGTGCCAAGAAAGGCATCAGCGCCCGGGCATTGCTCCACCTCGCCACCGCTTGGTGTCTCACTTGGTCAAGTAGGGCATATTCAATCGCCCTGCCTATTGGACGATAGCCGCTTGGGGCGAGCGCGACCATCAGAGGCTGAGGTATGTCTTTCACCTGCGCTCACGTGTCTCCACCTCACGCCTGCACCCACGACGACATCTCCCTACCCACCCGTCATCACCGCTGACTCCACCAGCCGTCCAGCTTTCATCATCGTCGTCCTCGTTGTCGTCCTCATCGTCTCCATCCTCGACCCCATCCTTACGCCTACACATCGCCCCGCCCCTCCCCCTTCATCATCGCCGTAGCTCCCACACCCGCTTTTGTCATACATCATCACTCATCGACGGCTACTTGCATCGTCGTCCTATCTTTTCATCATCATATACTTTGATCATATCTTCGTCATAACATATGTCGTCCTCCGTCATCATACCTCGACATCACCTTGCACCTTCATCGTCGTATATCTTCGTCAACATTCATGGTCACCCAGCGCGGCTATCAAAAGTCAACTTCGCCTGTTGAGAACGCAAAAGATGGGGTCACAACGGGAATCGAACCCGTGTCGGCCGCAATCAATTCCTTTCGGAACGGAGATGCTTCGAACCCGAAGCGGCCATCGTGCCACTGGACCATGCGACCCAGCGAATTGCTCATGTCTGCGTGGATTTACAACAATTATATACATGTTTTTGGGAGGCAAGATCAGACCAGCTGACAATCTCACTCCGCTGTCGCGCCGAAGATTTCCCATGCTGCTCTTAGAGGTTTTGGGTGGACTTTGTGGGCTTCTCCTCTTTTCGACACTCTCAGATCAACACAAGCGACCCCAAGTTGCGAGAACGAGGTGGTCGAGAAACCGCCTTCTCTGAGACATCGATTCGCCGCCAGAATCGCCTCACATTGACTTTTGGCCGTCGCCCGAAGTCGCGTTTCATCTTTCATCAACATTTGGCGATTTGGCGATTTGACGCCTCTATCGCACGCCAAGCCAAGACGAGATGTCTTGCGGAGATGCAGGTGATGTGCCTGGCGATCAGCCCAAGACTGAGGTCCTGATGCCTCGTGCGTGACTGGGTCGACGACGGATCGAGGTGGAGGCTGATCAGGCAGGTCGGAAGAATGTCCGCCGGGTGGAGAAGGGCATATGTCAACGGTGTCGAGAGGCCAAGAGCAAGTTCATCATCCGCTCCGCTACATACTGCACGTGAGTGTGCAGCCGCGCGTGCCAGCTGTCTGATACATGCTGACAGCCAGAGCGTGCTTTGAGACAAACGTCTTTTCCCGCTTCACTCGGCAGCTGTACCCTCCGCTGCACCCTCCGAGCAAAGACCGACCGACCAGCAAGAATTTGTACCGACCCGCCAGGCGGCGGACGAATGTCGCTTTTGCTCTGTCCGGCGGAGCGGGGAGCATGTGCATGCTTGACATGCTGACACGAGGAGGGTATATCGGCGATGGCACGGAGAAAACGGTGGACAAGACAAAGGGGGAGAAGGAGGTTATTTGGGAGCGAGGGTATGCGGTGTATGTCGAGTTTGCAGGAGTCGTTGAAGGCGGAGAAGACAGGACGGAGTGGATGAAGCAGATTGCGCAGAGTCGGGGGCTGGAATTTGTGGGACTAAAGGCGGAGGATGTGTTCGACACGAGTCTGGTCGAGCGATTGGGCGGGGTTGAGGACCAAGCTGTCGACGCTGCTTTCCATGTGGACTTGAAAGACGCTGGTGAACTAGCTCCTCTTCCGATCGACGTCCGCTGATGATAGCCCTGCCGATCACGCCTCAGGCTTCATCGTCCCTTCCTCCTTTCGAGAAACTGCAAATTCTGCTGTCCTCCCTTCCGCCGCCTTCCCGCCCAGCGCTGCTCTCGAACATCCTCACGTCATTGCTCAACACCGCCATCTCCTGCCTCCCCAACATATCGCATCTCCTGCTCGGCGAGACCGCGACGCGGCAGTCTCAGCGCGTCATCTCGGCCACGGCGTCCGGCAGAGGCTGGGCTCTTCCGCTCGAGTTGTCTGGCTCGCTCACTCTGCCGAGCGGTGCCGTGCGGATCGCTCCGATGAAGGATCTCAGCTTGAAGGAGGCGGCTTTCTCATGCAGGATCAGAGGGATAGAGATGCGGAACAGGCGGGATTGGGATCGCGCTGGCGCCGTGGGCGGGGAATCTCGGAGGGACGCGAGGGGCAAGGGCGGCGCGATGAGCATCGAGGGGTTGACGGAGCGTGAGTCGGGCGCGGAAGGTCCTCTGAAGAACGATTGCTGGCACTGACGACGCAGAATTCATCGCCGCGCTCAATGTGACACACCCAGCCACGGTGTCTACGATCACGCGAACAGGGGACAAGCTCGTCTTTCCCGGTGGGAATGAGCGCGACAGTCTGTGCCCGCTGTGTCAAATGTGAGTGCTGGGGTAGCGTACGCGGGGAAGAGCTCACATGTAGGCCAGTGGACCCTTCTGCGCTCGAGTGGAAGGCTCGTACGGGTTTGATCTCGCTGCGCAAACCAGCGCCGGACGGTGTGAAGGACGGCGTTGTCGGAGGGGAGCGGGGCGAACATAGCATGGTCGAGCTGGCGCCGCAGCTCTGCTACTCATGCCTGACGACGATGACGCCGATGGCGCACCGCAAGGACCCTGTAGCGGACAATGTCGAGCTGCCCCTGTGGGTGGGTCAGAAGGTGGCGGTGGGCCGGGCGGAGATGAAGGCCAAGCTGGACGGCTTTCTGCTGAGCGACGAGGAGGGCGACGACGACAAGCAGAACGTGTGATCGTGTGTTTTCTAGTATGGACCGTATCTATGCCAGCCAGAAGCCCATCCGGATTGTACCTTAGCGCATAAGCATAGCACAGTATGGGTCTGCTGAGGGGCACGTACGAGTATGATTCGCAGGTTTTGGCCCCGCATTCTGAAACTTGGCTCGTGAAGCCAAGATTTCGTTCGGATTACCGCTGGACCGACTCGCAACATTGACCATTCATCTCAAGCCTCCATTCATCTGCTTGCTTCACTTCGCTGTCATTCCGGAGCACCACTAACAGTACCATGGCAACAGCAGGACCCAGCCGCCCGCCAGGCGACTTTTCAAACAAGCCATCAGGCCCGCGAGGACGGTACGCGCAGAATAACAAGAAATACGGCACCCCGATACCCATCCTTCTCCCCTCGTCCCCGCTGCACCCAGCATACCAGCCACCCAGCAAGCTCGAGCAGCAGTCGTTCTTGTCGTCCCTCACATCCTCTCTGCGCGGCTCGCAGGCGATTATACCGCAGGTGACGGGTTTGTACGACACCGCAACGCAGAGTGTGATTGTTCGCGATCGCAAGGACATGGAGTTGCTGTTCCAGCGCGGGTTTTTCGGCAAGGGCACACTGAGCAGAAGTGAGCCGACATGGAGGGACAGGCGGGTGGATATGGTCCGGGGCGGAGACGGTGAGTCTTGTCTGCTGTTGCGCTACGAGCTCTTGCGTGCGATGGGCGAGACGCTAACTGCAGCTGTGGCCGCTGAGAAGATCCGGGAGAAGCGACGACTGGAGCGCAAGCAGTTCAAGATAGACCGTGCGGCAGCCATGCTCGAAGCGGCCGTGGCTGCTGAGACGGTCATCACGACGGGCCAGGCGCCTTCGACTCTTACGGGAACGTCTACGCCGGATGCGAGTGCAGCTGGAGTAGAGCTCGACGAGGGAGCGGAGGACGGTGGAGATGCCGGCACGGGGATCGCTTCGCCAGCTACGACCACCGCCGAGACGATCATCGACGTCAATACCCTCACGCCGCAGACATTCTTGGTGCGCCCGACAAGACCGGACGCGAACAGGAACCGGGGGAAGAATGCGTTCAAGCGGAAACCGAAGCCCAAACCGGTAGCGCCGGCGCAGGCGGGAGTTAGCACAGCGGACAGCACCGCGACGGCCACGGACGAATCAACGACGACGCCCGCTGCGACAAATGCCATTGATCCATCTGCCCCGGCGCCCGCAGCAGCGGGGCCTTCGTCTTCAGCAGCGATTGCATCCACCAGCTTGTCCGAGTCAGCAGCCGGAAACGATGAAGAGGAGGAGGAGGAGGAGGACTTTGACGCGAGCGTGGTGGAAGAGATGGAGCACTTGCAACTCGGTCTGGAGGAGGCGTGGTTCTTGTCCGCGGCTCTGGGCGTCTTGCGGATACACGACCCCGCAACGGTGAGTGTGACAGCTCGGCTGCGTTGTAGACAGTACATTCCGTTCCCTTGTCACGTCTGTCTCAAGTCGACCTTCGACCTGAATGACCTCGGCTCTCGTCGTGTCGCCCCATCTGCTGTTCTCCGTCTTCTGCGCTTTTCCGTTCCCTAGTCCTCCGCTGACCTGCAGAATTCGCTCATCCCCAATCACCTCGTCCTCCCGCATTTCATCACCCCGCCATCCCTTTCCAACTCGCTCACTCCGCTCCCCAGCAGCCGTCTCCTCCCCGACGACCCCTTCCTCGTTTCCTACGTCGCTTATCACCACTTCCGGTCCCTTGGATGGGTTGTCAAGCCAGGTATCAAGTTCAGCTGCGACTGGCTCCTATACCGCCGCGGGCCCGTCTTCTCGCACGCCGCGTAAGTCGCCCTTGTCTTCTCTCTCTTGGTCTTCTGGTCCATCTCTCGCTTGCTTGTGTCAAGTTATACCAGATGAGCCGCGCTGACGGTAGCTTTGCATGCGTCGTCATCCCCGTGTACATGGACGCGCGAGACCGCGAGACCTCGCCCTACGGCCAGGAAGATTGGTACGAAGAGCGCCTGAGCTGGAAATGGATGAACACGATCATGCGCGTCAACTCGCTCGTGCAGAAGGTATGCCTACCCGCGCCGGTACCGAGCCTTGCGCACACCGTACGCTAACGCCAGACCGTCATCCTCGTGTATGTCACGATCCCCGCGGCCAGCTCGATCGACAAGGCCTTCAAGCTCGAGGACGGCAGTCTGCACACGGGCAAGAACGACATGCGGACACTGCTGCAGCGGTACACCATCCGCGAAGTTTGTCTGGTGAGTGGGCCTTTCTCACATCTCTGGCTGTATGCCCCTCTGGTGTCTGTACTACCTCGTTCGCGTCTAACAGCAGCAACGGTTTGGTCCTGCTCGACGACGAGACTGATTGATTGTACGTCGCGAAGCGTATTTATGACCTATCGCCTACGCCCGCGCTGCCGTATATCTGCATCTGCACCTGCATGTACATCGTATATAAGGGACAATCATGTATCCGCAATCGCTGTGCGTTTGGTCGACTCGTCGACTCGTCTACTCGAGCTTCACCTCTTCGTACCGTGCCGCCGATCGTTCATACCCACTTGATCATCCTCCGTCCCCCTTTGCGCCGCCTCATCGCCTCGCGTCGACCTGCGTCGGCGGTAGCGTCTTCAACGGCTTGACCACAAGCAACGGCCGCAACTGCTATCAGCTTTCTTCCCCGCTTCAACCTGGCCACTTCGCAACTCACCGACTCCATGAACAACGGCCGCAGCTCGTCGATCGCCGGCGTGTCCGGCGCCTGGAGGTTGCCCCTCGCCGCCGCCGCGCGCTCCTTTGCTCGCCTCGCCGCGGACTTTTTGCCGCCCGACCCCTCAGGGCGGGGCGAAGACCGGGGTACCTGGATCGGGGGCGGTCTGTCTTTTCTCTCTCTGCCGGTTCCTTCCCTTTCGGCGTTCTCAAGATCAGGCGACGACTTGCGGTGCAGGCTCGACCGGATCTTGTCCATAGACGAACGAGGTTTATCGAATGACGACCGGGAGCTCGAGCCCGTGCGCTCGTGGCCCTTCTTCTTCTTGCCTACTTGTCCATCTGGCGCGAGCAGGGGTGGCAGGTCATTGTCGAGGTGATCGGGCGTCGCGAGGGGTGCAGCGCTCGGGCGCTTCTCCTGCGATGCCACCGACGTTGTGTCGTCCCGAGACCGGATCGATTGCCCATCGTGCTCCGCCTCCTCCTCATCCGAGTACATCCCCTCCTCCTCGTCCTCGCTCTCCTCATCCGCTATCTCCCCGGCTTCACCCACGGCCGTCTCGCCAATCGACAGACTGGCCATCACGCTGTTCAACAGCTCCGCCTCGTCGTTTGTCGTCCCCGTCTCTCTGTTGAAACGCCTGCGGATCTTCTCCTCGTGCGCGACCTTGAGCTTGTAGTGATACTGCGCGACGGCGTCCACCTCGGCCATGATCTTGGCGCGGGTCTCGCCCGCGTGCGGTAGTATAAATTCGAGATCGACAGGGTGCGGCAAGCCGTCACGCGCATATGACAGGAAGAGCTCGATCCACGCCATAAGGCTGTCAAATAGCCCCTGGCCTTTTGAGTGGACGTTGTGCACAAAGGTGTAGAACGATTGTTCGTGGCGCTGCACGAGGTCGATGAAGGTCTGGACAGTCCGTTGAGGATCCTCTTGGCTCACTACGATCAGTACACGCCTTGCAACTCCATTTTGTCAGGATCCAGCCAGTCACTTACACTCCTCGACCTGCTCGACCGTGCGGATCATGTCGTTCAAGAAGTTTTGCAAGTCGCCCAGCGAGTCCGCGATGCTCGCCGCCTTATACACCTGCGCGAGTGGCGCATAGAAGATGGTGATGATATCCTTGAGCAGCTCGGCCGTGACGCCCTGGAGTAAGCTCGGCCATCCCCTTCAAAGCCCTTCGAGACACGTCGCGACACACCTCGAAGATGAGCGCGAGCAGCTGCTCCTTCTCCCTCTTGCGCAGCCACAGCTTCAGCAAGATGTTCAAATCTTCAAACAACCACGCATCGTCATCCTCTGGTCCAGCATCGTCGTCTGAATCTGAAAGATCCGCCTGCGCTGCCTTGTACTCCTTGTACGCCCGCGAAGCGCGAAACACGCGCTGGAACTGCGGGCGGGAGAGGATCGGTGCGGTCGGCGATCGCAGAATCACAACGAGCAGATCCAGCCCCTCGCTCGCTGCTCATCAGCGCGATCTTCAGCACGTGACCATGGTTGACTCACCCGCATCACGTCGGTAGATCTCCTGGATCTCGAACGGCGCCTGGACAAACTGCTCGATCTTCTGACACAGGACCGGGTCGTCAATCTTCTCGGCGACAACATCGATGTCTTCCGCGATGAGCCGCACGTCCTCGGTCAGCGACGACGAGAACATCCTGCGTATCAGCACGCGAATGATAGCCCGTAGCATGCTAGCCGCTTACCGCTGTACGAGCGACTGTCCACCGAATGGCCGAGCCAAGAACAGATCCAGCACTCCTCGAATCATCGCCATCGGGTTGGAGATTTTCAGAATTCCTTTCAGAACAAAGTAGGGCATGAGTCCGTGCAGCCGTTTCAGGTTTGTGAGCGTATCCGACGCCGTATCGGACGCTACGAAGACCTGGAAGATTGTCGCTGCGAGCCTGCGTGTGAGCAACTTGGTAAGGGGTCGTCCTCGGGCGGCACTCACGAGATCCTTCCCCATTCCAGCACGCTTGCCTCCGCGCGGGGCAGATCCTCGACCCGCTCCACCCGTCGCACCACCTCAAACACCGACTGCAGGCCACCATCCTTGCTCAGCACGTCGCCCTTGAACTGCGCCAGGCCCTCACGGAGCGCTTCGACCCGCCTCTCCGCTTCCTCCTTGAACCGCCGCCTGCCTTCTTCGCGGACCGCATCGGCCTCGAGCCGCCGCTGGCAGTCGAGCGCCTCGGGCGGGGTGAGCGTGGTCGGATTAGACAGGAGGAACGACCGCAAGATCGGCGAGTCGAGGTAGTACGGGTACGAGATGATCGACATGAGGTACGCCCTGAGCGTCATGCGGTTCTTCTCGCGCGAGAGGGGCGTGGCGGGTGCGTTTGTCGTCGGCGAGTCGGGCTCGGCGCCGGGATAAGGCGATGGCGAGGGAG
>CAUG01000292.1:0-26367 GCA_000442785.1 Papiliotrema flavescens NRRL Y-50378
AGGTCGGGCAGAGTCTCGACTCTGACATATTGCCAACTCATCCCACATTGGTTTTGACGGCAATGCTGAGGGTCTCATGTACATTGAGCGTTTGGCAAACAGTCTGGCAGAGCTGTGTGCCTCTGATGCAGAGAGCATCATCATTGCTGGAACTGAGCGCATAGGCCGATCCCTCTGGTTTGAGTCAAATGGTGGGGGCAGCATCCCTTCATCTGCTATTCAGACCAAAATCATACGGACCTTGACTCAAGAAGAAGCCACAAAGATCATGACTGAGAAGAATCTGAGTGTTGCAGACATTGCCCACCGTCTGGGCCGGGTCAAGTTCCAACCTCTGGTCAAGTACGCAAAGAACCTGAACAAGCCGGAGGAGCTAGGAGGCCAGCTGTTGGAACACTGCACCAGTCTCCCAAAATACTTCAGGCCCGCAATGGATGAGTCTGGGGATATCTACCTGGACTGAGCCAGTTATTGTGAGAGAGGCGTCATGTATACCAGGCTAGAGCCCGTTTGAACGAGGATGATTGCAGAAGCAACAACACGGATATGCAACACAGTCAGAGCAGCCGTTTGTTCTTCCCCACCTCGTTGTCTTTTGCCTTGTGGTCCTTGGCCTGATCACATTTGTCCTTGACATCCTTGACCTTGTTGTCCTTGTTGTTCTTGACCTTGTTGTCCTTGTTGTTCTTGACCTTGTTGTCCTTGTTGTCCTTGCTATCCTTGCTGTCAGAGTTGAGACTCTGCCCCTACCGTACTCGAAGTTGCGGTTACTGTCTTGACCATCAACAAACTGCGAAGCGGCAATCCCTGATGTTGCTCGTGTGCCCTGGTGTTTCATTGTCGACGTTTCAAGTCCTTGTCTTCCCCTGTAGGAATGTCAGAAGCGTGGCGTAGCCTATCCTCGTTTGCCCTATCTTAGGGGAGGCGAGACGATGTTACTCGATGTTCGTGTCGATTAGGGTCTCGCATGGGGGCCAGCCGTCAAGGACAACTAACCGCAACTTCTCAAAATGTACAATACAAAAGCCTATGGCGTCCCGACCCTCACCGATTCCCGCACGAGCTGCTTGGTCATGATACATCTGCGGTTCCCGATGAGTGGACTAATTCCTGGCGACTTCTTCAACATACCGACTCGATCGATCTGATCGTCCGGGCACTCGGATGATACCTTGTGAGCTTCCGTGCCCAGCTCACCGTCACCAGTCACCTGTGGGATGCCAAGGTCATTCGCGTCTACATCATCTGGTCGCCTCACAGCGGGTCGAATCTTGGCGTTTCAGACACACCGCCGGGTGCCCGGTTTCCCGATCACACAGGCAACGCATTGTCATAAATCAGCCCCCTGTCGTGTTCGTTCCGCCGTCGCTGTCAATCATCGATACATTCAACATGGACACCATCTCCGCATCCGAACTCAGCGGCGCGCTGGCTCTCGAGGTCTTGGACAAGGATGGCAACGGCCACACGTTGGGGTCCCTGGTGCGAGGCAAACGAGTAGTAGTGCTCTTCATCAGATGGTTTGGTGAGTGCTCGCCGAATGATCAGCCCGCGTGGTGTACAAAACGATGGACCTCCCTCGGAAGGGCTGACCGCGCAGGATGTGGCTCTTGCCACGCATATCTGCGACACTTCGACTCGCACCTGCCCCCGTCGAAGCTTTCGCCTCTGATCTCGGGTGAGTTATCCCCAGACTATGGAACTCTGATCGCAGTAATTGTGGTCGGTCATGGAGACCCTGCGAGCATCAAAGCACACCAAGAGATCACCGCGACGCCCTGGCCAGTGTACACCGACCCTACCAGATCGACACACGGGGTCCTGAAATTCAACTCCGACGCGTCCGTGCCGGAGAAGGGCACGGGCAGGGACTATCGTCGAATGCTTGGCAGCAAGTGGGACCTGATGAAGCTGTCTATGCGGGTTTGGTTCTTCCGCTACCCTGCCTTATGGAACAAAGGCGGAGATGGGTTCCAGAATGGCGGCGAGTTGATACTCGATGCGAGTGAGTCAAGGGCCACCTTGGTCGGGTCGAGAACTCGCTTACTCGTAGATGGCGAGATGCTCTACTTCCACCGCATGATGAACTTGATGGACCACACGGATGCAAAGGACATTGCGCGGGTGTTGGGTGTGTCGCCCGCTGAAGGCACGGAACTCGAAGCGGCAGCATGCGGGACAGAAGCTTGCGAGAGGCCGCTCTGACGGCGATGCGAGATGGATGTGGACTGTCATGACGCAGTCAGGGATACATGTGATATGCTACAGCAGGTTGGGCCGACAAGAGTGTCCGACCACGAAGAGAGGTGGACATGCTGTCTATTCCTCGATGGTGATGCTCTGATTGAAGACGGCGAAGCCCGTTCCGCCCGACGCCTGTTGTCAGCGCTGGTCATGGAGTCATAGAAAATAGCGTCATGCTTCAGAGACTCGCGGGCACTCACACCAACGAGGTACGGCACCGAAGCCACGAAGGTGTAGTCTCCCGGTTGGGTCCCTTCCGGAAGGGGGACCTGGAAGGTGGCATTGCCTCTCGAAGCTGGGAAATCCTTGTCGAAGCTGTCACTCAGCATTCCGTCCTCCGTCGCTTCTGTGGAACCCCAATACGCACAACAAGTCATTGTACGAGATCCTCGTGCCCACGCAGTCGGGGCAAGGAATGTTGCTACCCTTGAGGCCCCAGATGACGCCGAAGCCATCCCAGTTCTGGATGTAGCCTTCGGTGTGCAGCACAGCCGTAATGTTCTGGCCGGGGAAGGCCATGTCGGGCGCGGTCATGTTGGTGACTCGTCCGAGGGCGAGGGGGAGCACGACGAGGGCAGCGAGCGACTTGAGTCCGACCATGGTGGGATGTTAAGAGTCGGATGAGTATTCAAGCTGTGGAAGTGGGTAGTTGTGTCTGGCGTGATGAATTCAATCAGACGCTGGACCTCTCGACCTTTATACCTCAGCACCGTCACTGCCCCATCGGTCATCGGTCATAGCGAGGCGGTTCGATGATGGTAGCTCGTGTCTATGTCGAGCACTCGGCGATGTCATCATTGGAGCTAAAGCCGCTTGAACAGGACTTTCCCAGCGTTGTCCTCGGCTCCGACCAAGCGGAGAATAGCCGCGACCTGTGCATCTACTGTACGAGGTGATGATGAATGCTTCTGGTCATGGCTCGCCTGATCTAACTAATCAAGTCACCGGCGATGTTCGACCGTGCGGCGGAATCGTGCGGAGGTGCTTTGGAACCCTGTGCAGTGCGGATCACTGCACCGGATCCGCATTGCCGTAACATGGCATGTATTCTGCATGTTTCTATGTTTGGCATCCGGCTTCACCACCAATTAAGTTGTTGCCGTCCTGCGATTGCGGGCAGCAGTGGGACGCTCGCGATAAGCTTCAGTAGCTGTGCAGTCCTTAATGAGCGATTGATGGGACGCGAACGGCCTTGGGCCACCGCCGATGGCGCAATACGAGACAGCACGTAGTCCACACGAGCACCCCTGAACAAACTAGGATACATGCATCGCTATCTGTCTACACTTGTCTTCCGGTATACATCTCACGGCGCTGACTCGTGACCACCCCTCGTCAAAATCCAGTCCAAGCACTGAGTCAGGCATGATAGGCGTGAAGTTGCGTCAGAACTACATGTAAACCTCTGCTTGCATAGCGTGTGCGGTCCGATCCGACTCACTCTGATCTGGTATGACCCGTTTGCTTTGCTCAAGTAGCGAACCCATTTGACCGATTGGTAACCGCTCTTTTCGAAGACCTTCAGAAAGCGTACTAGAAGACCAGATGCCGTGAACATGACGACTGCTCGTCAGTTAACAGTCGCCCCAAGCAGAGCATGACGAACCGGAGAAGTCGACCTGGATGGGTGGTCTGGACCAAGGCTGTCGGTGTGTTGTCAGAGCAAGGTCTGCCTCGGCGGTCAAGGTGCACTCCTGAGCGCCCTGCATCCGCGGTATCCTGGGTGTCAGTCTCAGGTTCGCCTCGCTAAAGGCTCGCAACTCACTTCCAGATGATAACGTTCTCAGCAGGGACGTATTTCGCCTTGCCCACGCCGACTTTGCTCGCTACATTCGTCGTGTTGAGCGGTGTTGGTATACGCAGAACGACGTTGTTAGCGTTCAGCTTAGGATCAAACGCGGCGCGAAGATGGATGGTGTATTCAACTCTGGACTTCGTGGGCTCCGTGACGTGGGTCTGCAGGCGGAAAGGTAGGTTGATGTTCGTGGTAGACCGGTACCTGTCAGTCAGCGTTGTTCGCCGTTCAAATGCATAGACCCACTTCATGAGCTCAAACTCGCCGTCTGGCGGGATGAAGGAGATAGAGCGGTCCGTATCGAATTTGCCTAGGCGGACACATTGATGGAATTGACAGTCGTCCAGCTCGACCGCATCCTCGGAGCGTGGTCCATTTTCCGGCCCACTAAGATCAGCCCGTGGTCGACGACGAAACAGGATTCGGCGCACCGTTTCTGCAGTACAAGCTTGTCATTCAGCCCGAACTTGCACTCGGGCGTGCCGGAGAGGTACGCTCTCATGAGGATCTGCCCATCCACATCCGCTCGGAGTACCGAGCCTTCGCGTGAGCTGCGTCCCTCATGGTTCTGACAACTCACCCTCTTTGCTCATGAGCAAGTTGACGGTCTCAATGACATCCACAAAGGCCTCGTTCTTCCTGTACTTCACATCGCTCCTTCTCCAGCTCGTAGCGCCCGTAGCCTGTATCGTGATCTTCGAAGAATCTTCCCGCTGGCATAAGCATCTTCCTCGATTACAATTAGGGTTCCTCACCACAGCCATCTCGCTCTTTATGCTCTCTGTCGTGATGTACATCTTGAGTGTATCAATCTCCGAGTTCTGCGGGTATCCAAAATCCAGAATCTCGTCGAGCAGCTCGTAGATCAGAACAAAGTTGTTCTTGACCGATTCCTCGTCAAGTTTACCGAAGTACGATCGCGAGATCTGGACGAAGCGGTACAAGAATTCGAAGACCAGCGCAGCCGATGCGTTACATTTTGTAACGCCGACAAGGTAGACGTTGTTGATCCGGACGTGAAAGAAGGACGTTGAGCCGAGGGTGATGATGGGGGATCGCACGTCTGGGTTTGATATGACTTGGATGCGGAAGACATCAGAGATGCTCCGTCTGCGGGTCAGCTGTGCTTGTGCCGTTCACGGTCCGCAACGCACTTGACGTCTGTGCGAAAGAGGCGCGAAATGAGGACCTTGGGTGAGCTCTATGCTGCTAAAGATCATCCGGAACTTACCTCGCCCTTCTGGTTGAAAATGAAGAACGCCTGAAGAATCAGCAGTGAACGACCACATCGCAATGTCTGTCTCACCGAGATCATAGTGGACCAGCGGAGCTTCCTCTCTACGACGATCAGGGCCGCGAGTGGTGTAGTATCGTTGCGACAATCGTGTGGGTCGCGAAAGAGCGAGGAGAAGCACAATAACAATGACGCCTGTCGTCGTCGCTCACCGTGGCCGAGACCGACGCGATCAATGCGGGGTAGCCGCAACCGCAACCGCTCAATGCCACGTCAGGCTGCATCTTATCACCCCGCCCGCCCGCAAAAGTCGAGATGCCCATGTCCGCATGCATGCCCGGTGTCGCTCGAGTCGGCACCTTTGATCAGCGCATCTACCAACCTTGCTTCGCATATCACATCCTCAGACCCAGCTAGTAGGCCACGTCCAACTCGGCCAAAGCAGAAACGGGTGCATGCGACTGTTGAGCTCGACTCGAAGCAGCTTATATCACCTCTCGCATCGACTCATACAACGCCCGAACACATTACATCCCACCTCCACTTTACGTTTCTACACCAACACAAGAATCAGCTACAACATGGCCGACGCCCCCACCAAGGAGTCGGAGGTCATCCCTATCCCGGCTGAGCAGGCCGTCCCCGCTTCCAGCGATGCTGTGAAGCCGGAGTCTGCTACGCCCGCCACGGGCGAGGACGGCGCCGCCCCGGCCGAGCAGTCCAAAAAGGGCGGTAAGTCACGCAATCACGCGTGACTGTGTCACGAGCTCACAGGCAGCCAAGAAAGAGGCCAAGCGATTAGAGAAGCTCGCCAAGCAGGCCGTCAAGGCTGTTGTTCCGACTGCCGCTGCTTCGGGAGCCAAGAAGGAGAAGAAGGAGAAGGAGAAGAAAGAGGTTGCGCCCGTTGAGGAGTTTGTCAACACGACACCGCCAGGCCAGAAGAAGGGTGAGGGCATAGGATATAGCCCCTGAAGGAGTGCTGATCTAAGACGTCTCGGGCGACTTGCCAGCCACCGGATACGACCCGATCCAGGTCGAGGCGGCGCATTACGACTGGTGGCATGCGCAGGGCTACTTCAAGCCGAGGTATCAGGAGAACGGAGAGCCATTGCCGAAGGGAACCTTCAGCATCGCTTTCCCCCCGCCAAACGTCACGGGTAACCTGCACATTGGGCATGCTCTGACCGTCTCGTTGGAGGACACCATGATCCGTTGGTAAGTCAAGTCGGGCTCAAGAGTTGCAGACCAGTCGCTGATGGAGCAGGAAGCGAATGCAGGGCTACACCGTTCTTTGGGTACCAGGATACGACCACGCCGGTATCGCTACGCAGGCTGTGGTTGAGCAGCGATTGCTGAAGACGGAGGGCCACTCAAGACATCACTACGGGCGAGAGGAGTTCTTGAAGAGGGTTTGGCAGTGGAAGGATTCGTGAGTCGGAATGCGTATCGCAGAAATGACATCTAATGCCAGCTACCAGGAGAAGATCACGGCGCAGATGAAGAGATTGGGAGGGTCTTTCGATTGGGATCGAGTCGCATTCACCATGGACGACGTGAGTCCCGGTCAAAGTGCAGCTTGGAACACCAGCGTTAACGCCAGAACCTGAGCAAAGCTGTTCGTGAAACCTTCTGCCTGCTGCACGAGAAAGGCTTGCTGTACCGAGCGAACCGACTGGTCAACTGGTGTTGTTACCTGAACACTTCGCTGTCCAACATCGAGGTCGACCAGAAGGAGTTGACGGGACGAACGCTGCTCAACGTCAAGGGCTACGACGCCAAGGAGCGATTCGAGTTTGGTGTCATCACGTCTTTTGCCTACCCCATCGAAAACTCCGGTGAGCTTGCCAGATGAATCCTGCACAAGCGGCTGACGGGCAGATGAGAAGATCATCGTTGCGACTACGCGACCGGAAACCATGTTGGGAGATACCGCCGTCGCTGTCCATCCCGACGACCCGCGATACACTCATCTGCACGGGAAGTTCGTCATCCACCCCTTCAACGGTCGTCGCATCCCGATCATCACGGACAGCATCACCGTCGACATGGAGTTTGGTACCGGTGCCGTCAAGATCACGCCCGCGCACGACCCGAACGATTTCGAGTGTGGACAACGAAACAACCTGGAATTTATCAGCTTGATGAACGACGATGGCACGTACAACGAGAACGCTGGCGAATACAAGGTGGGTTTGGTGATCGGAAGCCTTCAGCGAGCGGACTGACTGTCCAGGGCATGCGAAGATTCCACATCAGGAACAAGATCATCCAGGACTTGAAGGACAAGGGCCTGTTCGTTGAGCAGAACGACAACCCGATGCAAATTCCCATCTGCTCGTAAGTGCCATACCGCGCCAGCTGGTCTCATCTGATGTCAGGCGTTCGGGAGATGTCGTTGAGCAAATCCTCAAGCCGCAGTGGTGGGTCAGCACCAAGCCCATGGCAGAGGAGGCTCTCCAGGTGAGCTTGATCGTGCTATTTCCTTGCCTGTCCTGACCCGCAGCGAACGCTGGCGGGCGAGCTCGAGATCAAGCCGAAGACCTCACACAACGAGTGGGTCCGGTGGATGGAGAACATGCAGGACTGGTGTATCTCCCGACAGCTGTGGTGGGGTCATCGATGCCCGGCATACATCATGAAGTTCGAGGGCGAGGCCACCGACGTGAGTTGCATTTGATGGACAATCGGGCAAGTGGCTGACGCGAAGACCGCGAACAACGACAACTGGATCGTCGCCCGATCACTGGAGGATGCGGAGGTTGAGGCGCAGAAGCGAGCCAACGGCCGGAAATACACCTTGGAGCAGGACGAGGATGTCCTGGATACGTGGTTCTCGTCTGCCCTTTGGCCTTTCTCCACCCTCGGCTGGCCGAACCAGGCAAGTTGACAGATTTGCTCACACGGCCGTTTGCTGATGCGCAGACGAAGGACTTGGAGCATTTCTATCCGAACTCCGTTCTCGAGACGGGCTGGGATATCATCTTCTTCTGGGTCGCCAAGATGGTCTTCTTCGGAAACCAGCTCACCGGCAAGATGCCTTTCAAGGAGGTCTTCTGTCATCCGATGGTCCGAGACGCGTTCGGCAGGAAGATGTCAAAGTCGCTCGGCAACGTTATCGATCCGACGGACGTCATCACCGGTCAAAACTTGGCCAAGCTGGCGGCTGACTTGAGAATGGGCAACCTGCCTGAGGCGGAGATCAAGAAGGCAGAGGATGGACAGAAGAAGCTGTACCCCAAGGGTATTCCTCAGTGCGGTACCGATGCTCTGCGATTCACCCTCGCCAACTACACCTCGGGAGGTGAGTAGTCGGGCTCGAGTAATGTTTTGGCTGACGTGCAGGCCGAGACATCAACATGGAGATTGGCCGAGTTGAGGGATACCGAAAGTTCTGCAACAAGCTCTGGAACGCGACTAAGTTCTGCCTATTCCGAATGGACCTCGTCACGCTCGAGGGCAAGCGACAGCAGAGCTCATTCATTCCGAACAAGTCGGCGCTCGTGAGTAATGCGCGCGTGGAGTGATAGCCGCTGATGTACAGCCGACGGGCAAGGAGTCGCTTGCCGAGAAGTGGCTGCTCCACAAGCTCAACATCGCCGCCGCAGCCGTAAACGAGAAGCTCGAGTCCAGGGACTTCTCAGAGGCCTCGACCGCCGCCTACGCCTTCTTCCTGTACGATCTTTGTGATGTCTTCATCGAGGCTACAAAGCCGCTCTTCGAGGCCAATGTCGACTCGCCCGAGAAGCTCTCAGCTCAGAACACGTTGTACACGGCGTGCGAAGCTGGTCTGCAACTCCTGCACCCCTTCATGCCGTTCGTCACGGAGGATCTGTGGCAGCGACTCCCGCGTCGACCGGAGGACACGACCGAGTCGATCATGATTTCGAAATTCCCGGAATGGCAGTCGGAGCGTGACTTCCCGCAGGCGCTGAATGACTTTGACCTCGTTAATGAGGTCATCAAGGCTGCGCGATCTATCGTCGGATTGTACAACCTGCCCACGAACGGAAAGACCCTCGAAGACAAGATCACCGGTGCGCACCGACGTGGACGATTGCTCTGATGATCTCTGACAGCAGTCATTATTCAGGCCAAGAACGCCGAGCAGAAGGCGATGCTCGAGACCCAAGAGGCTATCATCATCGCTTTGACGAAGGGATGCGGAACCGCCACGTTCGTCTCCAACGACTCGGACGTCCCGCAGGGATGCGGTACCGAGACCGTCACGTCAGAGATCAACGTGCATATCCCGGTGCAGGGTAAGGTCGATGCCAAGGCCGAGATTGAGAAGCTGGAGAAGAAGTCGCAGTTTGCGCTGGCGAGCAAGGAGAAGGTCTTCAAGGTCACGCAGCAGAACAACTACGAGACGGCCGTCAAGCCCGAGGTGCGAGCTTCGAACGCTGAGAAGCTCGAGAAGTTTGATGCGGAGATTGAGGCCCTGACGCAGGCGATGGAGAGGTTCAAGGGGTTGTTGTAGGGTGTCAGCGGGGTGAGGTGATCACGCTGTGCATGCATCCGATCCATCAGCAAGTGGCTGGAGCGGAGCCGGCACCACGGGACCGCTCTGCTCGGACGAGGTGGACGTGCCGTGTCATAAGATGTCATCGCGCGTACAGAACATACAGTCCCCTTCGATACAGTCTGGCTGGAGCATACAGGACTCGAGTACACACTCTACATGGACCGGTGTTCAAACAACAAGCAATAGACCGGCGTGTATTCCAGCAAGTACCAACTCACAACGCAACAGTCTGAGAGTCAGCCCGAGGACGTGCGGTACGCTGGTCAAGCTATGACGCCTGATCACCCTGACAAAGCCCCACTCACCTCCACGACCTCGACGAGCCCATTCGGGCTGATCGCCAACATGCCCTGCTCGGCACGCGTGAGCCTCAGCGGCTTCATCCCCCGCCACTCCACCACCTCGATAACCTTGCCCGTGCTAGCATGTCTGACCTCTGCTCGCCCTCCCTCCTCGTCGAATAACAAGAGATGCGGCGGGCGGAAAGCGACGTAAGAAGGGGTGAGATTCCACCTCATGAACGCGCCATTACGGCTGATTTCGCCATCTACCATCAGCCCTGTGAACTTGCAATGCCAACGCCACAGCGCAACTCACACCGCGTTGCGAAGCACCCGCCCCAGTCGTACACCAAGAGGAACTCATTCTCTGCGATCTGGAACATCGCCTTCGGCTTCGCCTGGCTCGTCATGCGAGCTACGCGGCTGCTGGGCGCGATGGATGCAGGCAGCACGGGGATGGCATTGAAGCTTGTGTTGCCCGGTTCGGCGACGATGAATGTCTTCTCCGTGACGACCGCGATTGTCTGGCGGAAGAAACCCACTTCGGACGCGAAGCCGGGTACAGTGAGTTGTGCGAAGCGGCGAAACGAAGAGCGCGGATCGCGCAGGTCGGCGGTAGATGCGTGCAGCGGCTCCTCGAACGTGAGCAGCGTTTGGTTGCTCCGGCTGAGAATCAGTCAGCCTCCTTGAGCATAATAGCGCTTTCACTTACCTGATGTACGAAGCATGCGCCACTGTCGTGAGCTGATGGATCTTGGTGATACAAAACCGGCTTACCGAGAAGTCTGCCTTTGGTCGTCCCGACCCGGACAAGTCCCACCTCGAGCTCTGGCGAGCTCAAATCGACGCCGGCACTCCGCGTCGCTTTGGACCAGGTCAGCGGCTCGTGCGTAGGGACAATGTCGCGTAGGTTAAAAGCTATCAAAGCTCCGCTAACGACGGCCAATAGCCAGCCGAAATCCGGTACGATAGCGACGGTGGTCACAGTCTGCGGTGCAGAGAAACGGATGATCTCTCGATACGCTTCTGTCAGCTCCAATGTTCACCTTATGGGTAGCCCTCGCATACTTTGCGAGTCCCTTCGCCATCCGAACCAGATCGACCTGCCCGCTCCGACAACTACCGTCTCCCGGCCCAGCCAAGAAAACGTATCGGCCGTCATGAGGCCTGGCAAGTTGATCTCGCGTGGGATGTAAATCGTGTGTATCGCAAATGTGCGATTGCTCTCGATGTCGTACCGTCTGAGCGCCTTGGCGTTCTCAATCTTCTCCCTCCATTGCTCTCGAGCTGCCTGGGAGGAGACGCAGAGCGTGTACGTCTTACTGCTTGCGCCAGCTCGGAGCGCAATGCTGAAGGGATACATGAGTCGATCGGGGAAGAACGGCCCGTCTCGCAAATTGCCGCTGTGCTTCCGGCGCACTTGGTTGATGTAGTCGTGCCGCCGTTCCGGGACACCGTCCGCCGAGACAAGCTCTAGAAAGTCTATATGGATAGGCTGAACTCAGCACTGGGTCCTTGCGACGGTCTCACTCACCCTAGACACAACTATATGCCTTCCTCCTTGCTCCTCATCCCTGGTAAGCATGAAGTAATTGTCCATCAGGAAAGCGTGCAGATCTTGCCTACTGTGAGCTTTCTTGGGTCAAAGTGTCGAGAGGACAGCTCACCATCCATGCCAGTTCGTTTCGCTCCGCACCCGTCGGAAAACGTATCCCGAATGCACCAACGTCCGCTTTGGTTCAGGTATATCCACCTCGATGATCTCGCCTCGCCGGAACATGAGCTTCTCGCCCACATTCCACAGGCTGATCTTGGCCTCGGCGCTTTCAATCCCAGGCTGACGTCAGCTATGTCCGGTCATCCGGATGGCATTAGCTCACTTGAGTCGACTTGAGCGCTGCTTCCAGTACAGATTTGACAGTGGGAATCTCCTCGTGGTCGGGGTGATCGTCGGCGGTATGACGGCCAATCGCCTCAAGAAGCAAGAGTACGCGAGGCAGTCGAGAGATCGGACGGGAGAGGAACACTGACTGATCGTGAGCTGAGTCGGACGGACAAAGAATGAGGCTTACGATATCGCGCCGGCCCGTGAGTTCTGGTGTGTTCTTTTCCTGCAAAAACGCTGCGAACAAGGGGTTGTCCCTGCATTCACGCTTGATCCGCGTCTCGGAGAAGGGAAAGTTCTTCATGTACTGGCATGAGGATGCCTATCCGCGAAGAGCCGACGGTAAACTTACAGTCTCATACAAGTCCACCCCTTCCAGGTATGTCCGCAACAAAATGTCAGTGGCCGAAGTGATCTGCGACGTCAGCTCCACAGACGTCCCTCGAGTCGATCACTCACAATGGGCCATTCTAATCTCTGTCGCTCTAGCAACTGCTCCAGCATCTGCTCTTGTAGGACAAATATGTCCGGTATCGTGCTGAAGACCTCGTTGACGAAAGCATGCAACCTTATCTCCGGCGAGATCAAAGGAGGTTCATGTGTTCTCATCGGCTCGATTATGCCCTGCAGATCAGCTTCGCGCATCTATTGCTGAGTCCCGTCTCTTACCTGACATAGCACCCTTAAATCTCGGACGTACTCCACTTCTCCCTTGATCAGCTCCCACCACAGTCCCTGCCGCTTCATCTCCTTTGAGCCCAGCACCTCCCGTATGGACGGATCGACCAAGTCGTGCCATTCAGGATCGGGGATCGAGCTTGGCACACCATCCGACGACGTGAATGGCGATACGATTGGGGAGACTGAATGCGAGTGAGAAGAGTGGGATGAAGTTGACTTGTGGTATGCCAACAACATGTTATATGAGTCGGCTTGGGAGATCATGCCCGGGCGGGCTGGTCTTTGCTGTTCGGTCAGGACGATGCTACCTCTGGGGGGTGCGGCTATCTCACTTGTGTGGGAGATGGCGGTATGCGGACGGGCTGCCTCGATGCCGCTCGGATCGCTCTTGATGCTGTGCCGATCGGGCTGGGCGGTTCGGAGTAGGACTGTCTCCGGGGCAAGGGCTGCTAATTAGCGTCTGTAGCCAGGGAACACGATGACCGCTCACAGTACGTCTGAGGTGCTCCGACCCAGCGACGCTTGGGTCCACCCAGCTATATGCGTCCGGCTCGTGGTCCTCTTCATCGCTGTCAGACCACCGACCCTTCCCGCTCGAACGATGCGGTGAAGACAGACGCGGGCGTTGAGGGACAGGCGGAGGCTGGTCCGCGACCTGCAGGCGCTCATATGATTTCAGTACGCCTTCGGCTTCAGTCCCGCCATCTGCAGGCTGCCCGCTACTGCCGTTCGGAGTACCAGGCGGACCGGATGATGGCTTGGACCTGTTCCCCTCGGTATCGGACCGACTGCCTCGGACGCTGAAGGACCATGGACGGAAGTGCCGCGATCGGCTAGGCCGCGGAGGTTGCAGTGATCCTGATGCAGGCTGAGAGGTGTATGACTCGTAAGACGGCCCCGCCTCGGTAGTGTTCGTCCTGCTCGGTGGAGGCGAAGCGTATGTGAGCGCAGGCAGGTGGTGATTCTCGTTGGGTCGTATGCGGACTGACGATGACATGGCTTGGTCGGGTGAGGATCAAGTCAATGCGATCATGTATGGCAGTGAATCATCAACCTCGAGTACGACACCGAGGTCCATTCGCACGGCAAGCGTAAAGGCACGGCCATCAACAATCGAGGTGAGCTCTGGTTATCATTCCGGTGCAGCGTCATATCCCACCCCATTCTCGTCTCACTTTGGCACATCCTTTCCGTCGGAAGCCAGTGGCGAGTCGGGCTTGATTCGGGTCGGCCCACGCCCGATGATGAGGCTGACATGTCCAGACAAAGCTCGTGAGGCTGACACTGGCGTGCCCGCCCCGACCGGTTCACCTGCTCTCCAGTGGTCCGTCTCTTTCATATTCACGACTGTCCAGGACCAAATACGTGCCTCTCACGATGCCTCCACAACGCAATACCACCTCCTCGTCAAAGGTCACCAGTGCCAGGACGCCATTCACGCCCAAACCGCCCCGTCCCGCGGCGGAACGGCTCCCGAAGCTCTACCGGGGCTTGACGGATCAGATCAACGAGGGCCATCTTGCCAACGCCAAAAAGACGTGCAGGAAGAGTGAGTTGCGAGCTGGGCTCCTTGTCGGTGTACCGCTGATCGCAGTCCTTAACCTCGACTCGAGCTCTACCGCAGCATTCCAGACACTGCTGTTCCTGCATCTCGACACGGACGACTATGCCGCGGCTCTCGCTCTGCTGGAATCACCCCCGACGTCGGCACCGCTTCACTTCGAGAAGGCGTACTGCTTGTACCGTCTGCATCGAGAAAAGGAATCATTGGAGGTGTTGACGAAACTTGGCGCGTCAGGCAGGAAGGAGCAGCACCTGGAGGCGCAGATTGTATGTAGTCATCCTGCATTCACGACTGTGTCGGAAGGCGCCTCTGATCCGGGTCGCAGCTGACGGACAGCGGTATCGGCTGGGAGAGTACCAAAAGGCCCAGGAGATCTACGATGGATTGCTAGCCAGCTCCAACTCTGTAAGCTTGCCGTCAAGTAGGAGGATTGCCAGCTGACGCGGCAGTCCTCGTCCGAGTACCCGGATATCATCGAGAACCTCACGGCGACTTCTGCGCACATCGACTTTGACTCGCACGGTTACAGCTCGTACCTGCACGCCCCACCGCCTGCCGACCTATCAAAGTCGACCCCGGCGCACGTTCCCACTGAGGCGGATCTGGAGACCTACGTCCCATCGCTGCCTACGGGCTGGGCGACGGGCGGCGTCGAGGGTATCAAGAAGGCCGCGGCGGCCGCCCCGGCCAAGCCCGTCAAGACGGAACAGACGGCGTCGAAGAAACGGAAACACAAGCTGCCGAAGGGCGCGTCGGACAGCAAGCCGTTCTCGGGCGATGTGAGTGATGAGACGGGGTCGCGTGATCGAAGCTCACGGCCAGCCTGACAGGTGGTTGCCTGTCCGACAACGGGCGTCTTACGTCGCGGCTATGAGCAAGAAGAAGGGCCAGAACCTGAGCATGGGCACGGGGATGACACAGGGCAGCACCACGCAGTCGGCTGCGTCGGGTGGAGGGGGTGGAGGAAAGAAGAAGAAGGGCAGAAAGTGATCAAAGTCGGTCGGGGGATGGATAAGCTGCACGGCGGCTATGATGTAGGCGAGTATGGACGATCGCGGGGGATCATGATGGTCACGCGAACAGAGATCTCTACGGGCGCATGCAGGCGCATCAATGCATTGTTCCATGCGCGTACATCATGCCGTTTCCCGTCGCGTGGTCTTGCGGTGCCTGCGACAGGGTCCGGGATTGGCATTATCGTTGAATGATGGGGCGCGGGACGGAGGGGATGATATGCTCTGAAAAGTCGGTGTTCATTGTGGGTGGACTTTCGTGGTGATCAGATGTGACGGGCGCAACGTGTGAGGCGAAGTTGTGCTCGGGGATTGGTGCAGGGAGGATTGAAGACTTCAGATGAGCTTCGCGATTTGTAGTTGTACCGGGAGGGACTTTGCGAGAGCTGGTGCAGGATGACAAGTGAGCCGTGAGCGGTTATCTTCGTCGCTGTTCGCAGTGCAGAGCGCAGTAGGGGGTTGATGTATGAGCCACTAGCTGCCGATCATGCAAGGAACGTCTGATCTGAGGCGCAGCACAGATGTGACGAGCTGCAAATCGCCGCCGGAGCATCTCGCCCCTGCAACAATTCTAGCGCATTCTATCGAGCCAACCCTTGATCACATATTGGGTGGCTGGCAGCAGGCAGTCTACGCCAAGCAAAGCCCCTTCGCGTCGCATGTGATCCATTGTGTGACGCGACACCATGCACAGAAGACAATCAGAGGATTAGCCGTGGCAACAGCCCTAGGCCCAGCCCAACCCCGTACACGACACAGCCTGCACACTGTCCACTCCTGTCTCGTACTTTCCTGCGTAAAGTGACCTCCTCTGCCCTGCCAACATCTCATTTTCCTAACGTTGGTGTCCCTTCCTTGATCAGGGAAGAGAAAGGAAGTGCACTTGTGAACAGAGTGACCAAGGGCTGAACGGCAGACACTTGCAAGAGGCATACCATGCCACAATTGCTCCAGCTTGCGCTGGTGTACCTTCACTCTGCAACCAGCCAGATGACTCACCACAGCCCCGTCAGCCAGGCTCATCATCCCAACATGCCGCCTGCGCATACAGATTCGGCTGCTGTGTCCAATGAGACCGCCGCTATACCTACGCTTGCAGTCGCCGCTGCCTCTCAGGATGCCACACAGACGGCAGGTACGGTGCACATTCAGTCACAGGCACAGCCGCGGACGAATTTGCACGGGAGTATCTGCAGTCCGCCCTTCGCAATGTGCCACCTGAAGCTCAGGTGCAGATGCATCAGACTGTCATCACGACGCCCGAGGAAGGAGCACAGCGCAGGGCAGCACGGTACGAGAGGGCCAAAGGTTCAAAGCATCCTGGGCTTGTTGCTCCAACAGAGACAGAGTGGACCTCTTTTGCAGCGGTAAGCACGCAACCCAGATCAACACGACTTTGTCGTGCAGCACTGAACAGCAGAGCACCTTTGGTAGGCATGCAGTCCCCACAGCATCTCCCGGGAACTTCACGTTCAGGCTGTATCTGGGACGTCATCAGGAGTGTCAGTCATTTTTGGGATGCAGCTTGGCTAAGAGTGGGCCGCTGACTTGCGCAGTTAAGGGAATGCACGACACGTACGACAAGGTTGAAGACGATGCTGAGCTGACCGAACTCGGGAAGTTCCTGGCGGAAGAATGGGCATGGGAGGTCTACTGCCAGACAATGTCGGGCACCCGTCAGGTCCCTCGCCTTGCCTGCAACTCCATTCTGCTGCGAGCGGAGCAGACAATGGACCCCTCCGCTGCGGTATGGAGTCATGTTATTGGCAGGAAGGTACCGCGCTTGGGCATTGCTCAATTCCGTGAAGACGTCTCGAGCCGGCGTTGCGGATATGTGTTCTCCAAGCATCCCAAGGTGGACTATCCGCTCTGGTTTGGACGACTCGGCCCCGATGATGACTCTGCGTGGACAGAAGGGGTCAAGGAGGAGGACATGCGTGAACGGGCAAGACAGTGCTGGGGAACGCTCATCCGCCTGGCTTCGCAATTCCATGTGCAGACCAGAGATGGTAGGTTCTGGCACGCGATGAGTGATTGCAGTAGAGGAGCTTTGCTCATGCCAGAGGACTTGTCTTTTGATCTGCGTGCGCACGCTGGCATTGCATGCGCCATGACCGACGTAGCCCTCGGCGTCAAACAAGGCTTCCGGCCAGGAGACCAGATTGAGCTTGAGGTGAGCGTTCGCGCGGATGGGTCATGCACCTACCGCCACCTGGAATTTCAGCCCGCTCCCACCACGCCATTCGACGCAAGCCGAAGGCCTTTCACTGAGAGGTTGTTAGCGTTGCCTTCCCAGGCTGAATGGGAGAACCACCTGCGTCATTTGGACACAGAGTTGTCTGCGGCGCAAAAGCATAATCTTGCTTGGACTCTGGTCAAGGAGAGCAATGACCCTGCGAGAACTGGGTCTTCTGGGTGGTGGAAAGCTACAGTGGACAGAGGCCAGTCTGAAGGCTTGGCGGGCGACCCGGCGTCGACTGTCTGATCACCCCTGCTGCCTCGAGCACGGGACTTGACAGCACGGAGCAGTAAGAGGAACGTTTCTTATGCACATGTGTATATCTTGCCCTCGTGTCTCAAGCACCTCTTCAGGTAAAGGGCAACGCAGCATATAGGGCCCACGGATATGCATGGCCTGCAAGGGGGTGAGCTGGCGCGCCAACGCATGCCTCATTTGCCCATGGCTGGCATTGCCTGACGCTCTGGCAACACCACCTCCTCTACATCTCGGCCTATGAGAGCGTGCCCGACACCTCTTTGAAGCGCGCTCGAGCCGCAGACAGGTCGGGACGGTACCCAAGGTCACATCAGCTGTGAACCTCCCAGCTACGCTCCAACGCTGCAATGTGTGTCCAGCTTGTCCTCCGTTGACGATTGCCCACCACTCCACCGCAGTCTCTCCTCGATCACGTCAGACGCGTGATATGCTGCTATGCGACCTCATGCGTCAGAGACCCTCGCTTCCTTTGGGCCATACTCCCCACCACACGGCCCAAGGGCTTTCCGACTGCGTATCTGAACCCGCATCGTTGAAGATATGGCCATACCAGTACGACGCGCGACCACTGGTCGAGCCTCTCCAACACACTGGCAAGTCCGGACCCATGCCACAGCTCGACGCATCTCAACTCAACGCCTTGATCAGCACCCGCACCATGTTCCACCCCGGACGCCACGGGCACGGGTTCCCTCCCCCCTACCCGCCTCCTTACGTCGATCCAAATGACGGCTCGCCAATCTAGGCTGCCATGATGTCCGCCTTGATGTCGCGCAGAGCAACTTCCCGTCTCTCACCACGCATGTCCGAAACCTCTCAGTCGTACAGCTCAGGCAAGGCATTGCAGAATGCATGTATTTTCGGATGTTTCGAAATGCAGTCGGTATCATACACACACTAAATATGATGCCCTCCTCCTAGGTCGTACCGCTTCCCTGCTCGCCCACCTCTCCTGCTCATCCCCACCGCATCTCCTTTCCACCATTCCAGTCCTTTACTCAGACGCTGAGAAAGCCATCTCGTTGATCATGGCCACCTCGGCCTTGTGCGAGTTCTTTGAACCCGTCGCGACTGAACTGCTCGGCTTTCGGCCAGCGTAGATGGGAACCTTGCCCTTGTGGTTCTCCGTCTCCTTGAGCGCCGTGATCAATCGCGGCTGGACGTACGTCCACGCTCCGTTGTTGAGCGGCTCCTCCTGGGCCCAGACGAGGTCGGCGTTCGGGTATTTGTCCAGGTGAGGCGTGATGAGGTCGTACGGCAGCGGGCTGAGTTGCTCAACTCGCGAGATGGCCACGTCGTTGTGGCCCTTCTCCTCGCGCTCCTTGATGAGCTGGTAGTATACCTGTCCGGAACAGAGGATGTGTCGGCGGATCTTCTCGGGCTCGACCATGTTCTCGGCGTGCGCATCGGGGATGTATCGCTGGAAGATCGACTCGCCCGTCATGTCCTCCAGGGTCGATCGGGCCTGCGGGTGTCGCAGGAGCGCCTTGGAGAAGAAGAGGATGAGCGGTTTTCGGAATTCTCGCTTGTTCTGTCGTCGTAGGACGTGGAAGTAGTTGGCCGGGGTGGTCGGGTACACGACCTGCATGTTGCAGTCCTGGTGCTGTCGGTCGAGCTTCTCGGGGCTGGGGTAAACTCGCGGCTCGTCGTCGCACAGCTGCAGGAATCGCTCGATTCGGCCGGACGAGTGCTCCGGTCCCTGTCCGTCGTATCCGTGCGGCAAGCTCATGACGAGACCGGTGCGCTGCAGCCATTTGCGCTCACCAGCAGCAATAAACTGGTCAATGACGACCTGAGCGTTGTTGGCAAAGTCACCGAACTGCGCCTCCCAGATGGTAAGACTGTTGGGCGAGACAAGCGAGTAACCGAGCTCGAAGCCGAGGGTACCGAACTCGGACAAGTGGGAGTTGGTGACGGTGAACGATCCCTGGTCGCCTCCGAGGTGCTTGAGCGCAACGTAGGTCGACTCGTTCTCCTGGTCGTGGACGACAGCGTGTCGCTGCGAGAAAGTTCCTCGCTCGACATCTTGTCCGGAGATTCGGACGTGCGTGCCCTCGAGACAAAGCGTACCGAAGGCGAGAGCCTCAGCGGTGGACCAGTCAATGTTCTTGCCCTCGGAAACGGTCTTTCCTCGGGTGTTGATGATTCGCGCCAAGTTTCGGTGCGGGGTGAAGCCCTCCGGGAACGACGAGATGACCTGGCCGATGCGCTTCAGGGTGTGCTCATCAGCTCCAGTCGGGTGGTGAGGGATGACGTTCTCGGCAAGCTCCTTGGGGGTCGGGAATCCCTCCCAAGACGACGAGAGCCACTCTCGAGGAGACGGCTGGTAGTCCTTGGATCCGTCGTACGCCTTCTCAAGCATACCCCAGACCCATTGTCGGTGCTCGTCAATCTCCTTCTCGGTGAAGGTGCCCTCTTTGACAAGCTGGTCGGTGTACAGGGAAAGAACGGTCGGCTGCTCCTGGATCGCCTTGTACATCTTGGGCTGGGTGAACGACGGCTGATCCGTCTCGTTGTGTCCGTATCGTCGGTAGCAGACAATGTCGATGACGACGTCCTTCTTGAACTTGGCTCGCCAGTCGGCGGCGAGGCAGCAGACGTAGTTGACGGCCTCGACATCGTCCCCGTTCACGTGGAAGATGGGCGCGTCGATCGACTTGGCGATGTCGGACGGGTACGGGGTAGATCGGGAGAATCGGGGGTCGGTGGTGAAACCGATCTGGTTGTTGACGATGAGGTGGATCGTTCCTCCGGTGCCGTAGTTGAGGAGCGAGTGCATTCCCATGGTCTCGTAGACAACACCCTGGCCAGCAAAGGCGGCGTCTCCGTGGAGCAGGACGGCCATGGCGTTGTTGGCGACTCCCTCGTCTCCCTCAAAGTGCTGGATAGCTCGAGTTTTTCCGAGAACGATCGGGTCCTCGGCCTCCAAGTGCGACGGGTTGGCGACAAGCGAAAGCGAGACCTTCTTGCCGGACGGGGTGGGTCGGACGTAGTTGGCGCCCAAGTGGTACTTGACATCTCCTCCTCCAGAGTCGTCCTTGTCGGCGTTGCCGGCAAACTCGTTCAGGATGGCCTCGATGGGTTTTCGAATGACATTGCCGAGCACGTTGAGTCGTCCTCGATGCGGCATACCCATGACAATCGACTTGACTCCAGCGTCGACCGATCGGTCGATGAGCGCCTTCATACCGGGGATGAGCGACTCGCAACCCTCGAGACCGAATCGCTTCTCGTTCGGGTATTTTGAGGCGATGAACTTTTCAAAGAGCTCGGACCACATCGTTCGGTCGAGGATCATTCGCTTCTCCTCGGTCGTGTACTTCCACTGAGACGGGATCTCGACTCGTTCACGGATCCACTCGCACTGTCCTCGGTCGACAATGTGCACGTACTGCACACCGATGTGGTGGCCTGGCGTTAGGCCGTCCTGCGAAAAACTCCGTTGCACTCACAGTACATCTTCTTGAGCTCGTCGACAATCTGACCCAGGGTCATCTTTCCCTCGGGCGCGACATCAGCGAATCGCGGAAGGACACTCTTGATGTTGAACTCCTTCTTGAGGTCCTGCTCGGTCCAGCCGTAGTAGTCGAGCTTGAGCTCGGGGGGTATCCGCGAGTCAAGGTCGGCGTCGGAAATGTGGAGGGGGTCAAGGTTGGCCATGTTGTGGCCTCGGACCTGGTAAGCTCGAATGAGGAGTTGGACCTGGGATGAGCCGTCGATTTGATCAATACACTGCATCACTGACCTTCAAGTAGTCGGTGACGTCTCCACCGCCCTGCAAATCCATCTTCGGGCTGCCGTCCGCGGGTTGCGGCACGCCTGACGCGGCACCGATGAATCCTGGCGGAGGGGCAAAGGCGGAAGACGAAGGGATGCCCTTGTCGAGGCCAGAGAAGTACGTCGCCCACGAGACGTGGACCGACTTTGGGTCCTCTCGCCAATGTCGGTACATCCTGCGTCGTCAGCTGGCGATCACGGTGAATGGTGTCTCGACTCACTCCTCGGCGTAATACGTGTTGGCGCCGTTGGCAAACACGTCATTGGGGCTGGGAGGGGGGGCTTCGGTCGCGTAGCCTCGTTTTATCGAGGCAGTGCATCCCAAGACCGGATTCCGGGCAGAGAGGGTCGAGATTGCTCGAACCTGAGCACCTGATCGCGGTAGTCGCAGGTTTCTGGGGACCGCACGTAACATGTTGTGCGCGATCGACAAGAGTGGATGATGCGGGATGAAAGGGGGCCTTGCGTGTGGTGTATACCTCTGAGTGACCTGAGCGGGAGGCGGTCGACTCGAGGGTGGGGGGCGAGTATTGGTAAGAGGCAAAGGAGAGGTGTCAATAGAGGTGTAAAAGATGGCTACGTTGATAGGTTGACGGTTTGCGTTGAGCCCTGCGAGTGGTCGTCACTCGAGTTCGGTTCAGTGAGAAACGGCATATCCGAGTCACGTGTTTTGGCTCTCTGTCGGCGTTGATCGGCGGTGCGGCTTCCGCCTCCGCACCACCCTCCAGCCCGATTCAAACTTCGGCCATCTCCGCCCCGCGGTCGATCATTAGCCGTCAGGGCCATATGGATCATGGCCGCGGTCCACGATTGACATGCATCCGGGCCTCTCCGCCACCCATGAGTGCCCGAATGCGCATTCTCCTTGTCAAATCACAGCACTCAATCGCGCATAGTACCTTTAGGCACATCCCCACTCGCGCCCTCCTTTTGCCTGGGTACACGCGACGCATGCCGAACCTTTCACCTGCGCGTAGGGTCTCAACCTAGTCCAATCCTTTCACTCCGGCGTGATGCGACAGCGTACTGATCATCTCGATAGGAGCATAGTTGCAGCCTGTACATCGACTGCATAATTGCGAACATGACCGCGGAGACAACCCCGTTGCTGACAGATCGCGATGGCTCCTCAAATGCAACGCCGCAGCTGCAGCCGCAAGGTTTCGTGAACGACGACACGCAGGTCGAAACATCGAACCTGGACGGCAGGGCTTTGACCTGTCTGCTGCTGCAGCATACGTCCAGGTGCGTTCCATGTCAAGCTACTTCACGAGCGAATCCTCCCTCATGCGAACAGCATGTTCGGCATATCGCTGTACTCTTTCGCTTCTTGGCTATTCCGTAAGCGCGGGGGTCCGTCGCTGGCAAAGTTGACGTCAGTGGTCGAGATCTTCAAGGACACGCTTGCTCCGGCCTCACTTGTGGGACTCGTGTCTAAGCTGGTCGGACTGGCGTGCTCCGGCCACATTGGAGGACTGATCGATCGTACACCTCGAATCCGGTTTGTCCGTGCTACAATCGCGATCCACAAGGTGAGCAGCATGTGCGGCGGACAGGCGGCGATGCTCATCGTCGGTCCCTGGAAATCATCAACTATCTGCTGTTCCTTTGTGAGCATGACAGAACTTGACGGTGGCGCGTTTCATGGGCTGAGTGCGTCTGCAGTACTCAGCTCGATGTCGACCTCGGCGTCGGACGCCCTGCGATGGAGAGCCTCGACGCGCGACAACATTGTCATATGGGGTATACTGATATTGACCATCGCCATCGCCAGCATGACCAACTTGACAAACACCGGCATGGAGGTGTCTGTTGAGCGTGACTGGTGAGGCTGCGCAGTGCGCCCGCACGCCTGCGTCCGGACTGATGCGCAGGGTGATCGCGATCGCGCAGGGCAACGGAGCCAACCTGACCCGACTGAACACCGCTATGCGCATGATCAGCATGATATCACGCATATTTCCTTCCGTGAGTCATCAGCGGCATGTCAGATTCTGGTAGTCAAGCACCAAAAAGGGTTGCGGCGAGGGACGGGTGGCGAGTGGCGAGTGGCGACCCGGACGAGGCCTGCTGAGGAGGCACGCAGCGGCTTGCTGAACAGCAGATGGTCGTCTCGGTCCTGACGTACTCGGTAGGGTACCAGACGACCAAGCTTGTGCTAATCGGGATCACCGCAACATCGTTCGTCATCGAGTTCTGCTGGATTCAAGTAGTTTATGACCGCTTCCCTGCCCTACGGGTCGGGGAAGAGCGGAAGCGCAACTTTCGGAGACGGCCCAGTCAGCGCTTCGCGGATGAACCACATGAAGACGAGCCGCTGCTCGCCGTATCCGCAACATCTCCTTGCACTATCGGGGAAGAATCTTCCAACCTTTTCCTAGAAGAGCTGTCGTCCTGGCGCGACTTCGTAGCCCTGCCCATTTTCTGGAGTGAGCAGCGAACCTTTGCGGAAGGCGGTGCTGAGGGCAGCATCGCTGGCTGGATCAGTGCGTTGGCTCGACACACTCAAGATGGGTCAGGATCGCACCATGATTAGCTGTCCATGCTGACTTCAGATGGCATTGGAGTATCTTATTTCAAGATTGCCAAGGGTTGGGACGACGGGTATTTGGCTCTCATCCGGGTACGGAAAACTTTTGTCGCACCATTTGCGGCTGCGCCTCTGCTGAGTCCTACAGGGTGGCTGCCTCCTCACCAGTATCATCGGCACCGCGACTGGGCCGTACTGGGAGCGGCGGCTTGGATTGTCCCGTACTGCACTTCTCGCTATATGGTCCGCTGGTATCCCCATGGCCCCCGTCGTCGCCACGTTCTTCGTGCCCGACCGTGGGGGGACCGTGTCTTTCTGGCAGACAGCGATCATGCTCTCTGGTAAGTCTCTCCTCATCTATGGGGCTAAGGTCAGGCATCATAGTCTCTCGAGCGGGCTCGACCCTACTCATTCTCGTACAGATCAAGCACTTGCAACTCGATCTGGCCCAGCACCCCCGGCGCAACCGGCTCACCGCACTTCAATCATCGTTGAGCAACTTGTTCGAGCTTTTGCGACACGTAATGACGCTGGTCTTCTCCAGCGCCGCAACTTTCAAATGGACCGTGGCGGTCACGATGGCTTCTCACATTGCGTCGCTGTGCTTCTATTCGCTCTATGTGCGTCTGAAGCAGAGGGGGCAGTCGGCTTGATCAGGCGGTTACCGCTGGCCATGATACCCGCCTGATACACATTATCCCGCTGCGTATGGCCATACAGCTCTTGCGTCTCGCGAAGTGTTCATCAGAGGAATTTTGCGAACGTTTGCGAATTGAAGCTCGGTTGAGGGTGATTACAACCAAATTTCTGTCCAAGTCTGACTTTCCATGCATGCTCTTTGACACGATGAGTTCTAAAGTCCCGTGTGCAAATCCTCCCATGCATGTGCACCTTGAGAGTACAACAGGGAAGCGCCGTTCTCTTAGGATGCCTCTATGGCGGGGGCAGAGAAATCACGTGAGAGCCTCTGGTGTCGGTATGGACCGCCACAGTGGCTCGAAACTGGCAACTCCGGGGCGGCTCACCCTCGTCGTCGTCGTAAAGGTCGGGCTCACCACCTCGTCATCCTCCACCACACTCAGACTCGATACGTGCGAACTCACCTCTCACATCTCTTCCTTGGAACCTCAGTCTCCAGGCTCTTTTGCCCGCTACATAGCTACCTTTCACGAACGACACCGTCAACGACCTCACGGCCGCTCACACTCGCGCCAGCTATCCAACTTTTTCCGCCCTTGAAACTCTCCTCCTTTCTTTCCCCTTCCATTTCAGCTTTCGTGAGCATACATTCAGTAACGAAGACGCTGCTTTGATGCTCATCATCAGATCATGTCCGCTTCGCAGGCAAACGGCCACGCTGCACCCGCCGACACTTCCGCGCAGACCTCAAAAGTGCAGCCATCGGACGTCGGATGGCAATTCGTCCCGCAATACTAGTGAGCTTCGCCCCGAGCCAATGGAGGAGCACGAAGCTGACCGAGCAGCAACTTTGTGAACAAGCAGCCTCACCGACTCCACTGCTTTTACAACAAGCACTCCACTTTCATCCACGGCGAGGAGGGCGACGACGCGCAACCGGCTCTCGGCCAGGCGGTAAGTCATGACCGGGCGATGCCAACGCCGCCGGGGCCCGCGCTGATGACAGGAAATCCACGAGCGAATCAACTCGATCGGCTACGACCAATGCAAGGTCTTCATCCACTCGATCGACTCGCAATCGTCCGCCAACGGGGGTATCATCATCCTGGTGATCGGAGAGATGTCGAACAAGGGAGCGCCATGGCGTAAATTCACCCAGACCTTCTTCCTCGCCGAGCAACCCAACGGCTACTTTGTGCTCAACGACATCTTCCGCTACCTTAAGGAGGACGTGGAGGAGGATGAGGATGACGAGGAGCTCCACCCCCAGGAGCCATCTCAGCAGGAGGCCGCCGTCGAGGTCCCGGCAGCCGCTCCCTCTGTCCCGGATGTCGACCCTGTTCCGGTCCCCGAGACGAGCGCTCCCACTCCGGTTCCCGAGGCCGCCGAGGCCGTCGAGGAGACCAAGGAGGCTGCCCCGGAGCCCGAGCCGGTCCAGGCTCCGGCCCACCCCGACCCCAAAGCAGTGCCTGAGGAGGCCGTGATCGCTTCGGTCCCGGACAAGGACGTCGCCCCGACCGAGAAGGCCGCTGCTGTCGAGGAGCCCGTCACGTCATCTGACCCCGTTATCGAGGAGACCAAGGCGCCGCTCTCGCCCGCTGCTACGCCTCCTCAGACCAACGGCACCGTGGCCCCTTCTGCTCCGGCTGCTGCCCCTGCTGCTGCCGCCCCTGCTGCTGCCGCCCCCGCTCAGCCGGCCGCCCCC
>CAUG01000293.1:1385-27610 GCA_000442785.1 Papiliotrema flavescens NRRL Y-50378
CCGACGTCTTTGCCCGCCGGCATCAGCGGTCTGCCCTCACGCTCGACCTCAAACTCGCTCGCTATCCAGGAAGCCGTAGAGCGGCTCACTCGCATGTCGCTAGACGCCGTACCGGAAGAAGAGGCTAATTCGACGCCGTCCCTCATCCGCGGCTTCAAAGCCACCGTGCCATCCTCGGAGCTACCGAAGCAGCGGCGGCGGATGATCCGTGGTGGATTGATGGACGCCGATATGGGATATGAAAAGATCGGCCTGAAGAAGCTGGGAGATAGAGCTAGGGGTCTGCTCACCGAAGGAGAGGAAACGGAAGAGGGACTGGGAGTCGGGCGCAAGTCGCGTAGGAAGAGGAGGGAGAGGGTGGATGCGAGGAAGAGAGAAGGTAGATTGCATCTGGAAGACCTGGTGAAGCAGGCGGACGAGATTGCCGTGGACAAGGAGAACCTCAATGTCCGGACCGTGAGTGGGCGGGGACAGTCGGGTCAAGGCTAATGGTAGCATCTGCTGCATTCTGAAATATCCGAGGTCTCAGCCAAGATCGAGGTGCTGGAGGAGATACGGGGCCGGCTGGAGGCGAGTCTACTACGGCTGCAGGAGGAACAGCTGGAGCTTGACGATGAGCTGGAAGGTGTGCAGGAGTTGATGACTTCGCCTTCCATCACATCTGCGGCGGGAACGAAAGCTCTGCCCTCAGCCGTGACCGAATCGAACCACAAGAGCTCAAGGCGGCGGAAGGGCCCAGCGTTCCTTCCTTCCGAGCACGATGAGCTGCCCTCGGGCGTTGCATTTATGGTACGTGCCCTCATTCATCCTTGGGCTGACGAGAGACTCTCAACGGCCATGCTCAGCCTATCACGGCATTGGACTACACCGAGCCGTACGGGATGCTTGTGACGGCCGGACAGGACGAGGTCGTCAAGGTGTGGGACTTGTGCGACGGGGAGGAGATCGGTCAACTGCGTGGACACCGAGGTGGGCGGAACACTAACAGAATTAGAGACACCGCTGATTGTAGGCATGGTGAAGGCATTACAGGTCGAGGACACGCTTTGTCTGACTGGTGGTGTGGATGGAAGCGTTAGGTTATGGGACTTGCGTATCGTAGAAGATTACGAGGACCGCTTCCGCCGCTTGAACGAGCGGGAGGCGCATCGAGATCCGCTGGACAAAATCGCCGAGCAGAAGTCGCACGACCGCGAGGAGAGCGAGCTCAGCTGGGAAGAGGGACCAAGCGGGTACACAGATGCGTCTATGATGACCACGGCGTCGCAGCTGGACGAGAGTGGACCGTGTGTGCGGGTGTTGGAGGGTCACTCGAAAGCTGTCACGGCGCTGTACTACGAGGATGGCACCCTGGTGAAGGACCAATAACGACAGTCTCGATTTGTACTGATGCCAGGTCACCGGATCGTCGGACAAGACGCTCCGCCAGTGGGACGTCGCAACCGGCCAATGTGTCCTCGTCATGGACATCCTCTGGGCCATCGCCAACCCGCCCTCACCTCCGCCTCAACTCGCCCGCCCGAAGCCTAGACTGGCCCACCGCTCGTCCACGTCTTTCGGTATGACCGCATACGACGACATCATCCCGTCCAGCTCGACCAACACGCTGTCCAACATGTCCGGCGCGGCATTGCTGGCCGCGGCGACAGGCTCCAACTTTGCCATGCCGACGCCGCCGTACGCGGACGGCTCGTGGGAGATGTACCAGGATTTCGTTGGCGGGGTGCAGTTCTGGGGTTACGCCCTGGCGAGCGGAAGTGGCGATGGCGGCGTGCGTATGTGGGACAGTGAGTCGGCCTTGCGAGACAAATCACACGGAGACTGACTCTAGTGCGAACGGGCCAGGCGCACCGCACGCTGACAGGGCATACCGCCCCTGTCACCTGCCTTCAGTTCGACGAGAACAACATTGTCACGGGCGGTCTGGACAAGACCATCAGGGTCAGTCGGAGTACACTGCTCATTGCGTGACAGGCTTGCTGACTGCAGATATGGGACATCCGTACCGGCAGCATCATTGAGACGCACAAGTACGAGTTCCCTGTCACGGCTTTGCAATTTGACAGCCGCAAGGTCATTGCGTGCACGGGCGAGAACGGGATCGAGGTGTACAACCGGACGACGCATGCGCACTCGCGGCTGACGGTCAACGGGCACATTCGCCCGGCCGAGAAGCTGCGCTTCGTTGATAGGTATCTCGTCTCCGGTGGACGAGATGGCGCGGCGCGCGTATGGGCCATGTAGCGTAGCGTTTTGCGAGAGGTCGTACTGTATCACATATCTGGGCAGACTTCTTGCATCATGGCACTGCATGCATCGTCTCACAGTAGTAGAAGCCGGGCGCACACAGGGCTTCAAGCTGGACTTCGAGATTGTGTGCTTGGGTGGTTGAGCTGATCACTACGGGGCTTTCCTCGAGGTGCGCATGTTGGGCGCGCAAAAGCCCTCTCTTCCCAGCTCGGGACTCCTTGCCTCCATGTCGACACGGCTCTGCTCCGAGGAGGAATACAAGGACAAGGCCTCGCCTTAGACCTCTCCCTCTTTCTCCGTTATCCCAAATCCCTCGTTCGGCGTCGGGATGCATCGATCCCAAGAATCTGCTGAGTACACTCAGCTCCATGACCCATCACAGCCTGCACCGCGCGCTCGGCTCCCACGACAGCGCATGGCCACGATCGGCCGAGTGAGCGGGACAGTGTGAGGACCTCTAAACATAGCATGGTTTGATCGGACCAGTACGTGGATCAAGCGGGCGGCGGTGA
Organism: Papiliotrema flavescens NRRL Y-50378; assembly: GCA_000442785.1. NCBI lineage: Eukaryota > Fungi > Basidiomycota > Tremellomycetes > Tremellales > Rhynchogastremaceae > Papiliotrema > Papiliotrema flavescens. The sequence continues at coordinate 4,148 of CAUG01000293.1, forward strand.
TCCTCAAAGTGGCCCCGCCCCGAAATAGCGGTGGTCACCTCGAGGTGTCGAGCGGCAAACTCTGATCTTGCCAAGGCGCCCGGCCGGCCTGCAGCGATTCAGCCCATGACCCAGACACACGCCTCGAGCCCAGAGATTCCCTGCGTTTCATGCGTGATCGGGTTGTTCGGATTGCTGATGGACCGCACGAAACACCATATGGGCTCGAGGTATGACCACGCTGTGCTCACCGCATGGGTTCATATCGGAATTCCGACGGAGCGCGTAGGCCAAGCGAGGCCGCCCAGGTTGAGGTCCCAAAAGGAGGGGGGGCAGACGAGGCCCGCTTCGCGTAGCCGTTGGACAGAATTTGCTGTTTTCGGTAGAAAATTCTGCTCCGCGGTCATCCCTCGTGCTAGCAGATTCCAGATGCCTGCAGTCACGAGTGAGTCGACTCGGCATCCATCCGGAGCTAGGACGGACGTAAGCAGCCCATCGCAGCCGAGGGCCAAGCATAGCTTCGAGCTCGCAGGAGTGGTGGGGCAGCATGCATGCATCACAGGTAGTCGGTCCAAACATTCGTTGCTCATTACCGTCGAGTTGCCGCTGTTGATATCGTATCGGTCGGGTGTGGACACGCAAGTCTTCAATTAGCGCTGTTTTTGTTAGTCGTTAGCGGGCACGCCAAACAGCACCATCCGACTACGACAACTGCGACCAGACCACTGCGCCAATCATCACAACATCCCATCATCACACCATTCCACTCCTACTCGATCACCCAACGCCCCCCTTGTAGTCCAGATCTTCCTCATCGCCCTCGACATCGCCCTCCCGTCGCAGGCGACGCATAACAATTCAGCACCCTGCCGTTGATCGACACCAGACTACGTTTCGCACCTTTGCTTGCATAGACAACGCCCCCGACCACCCCACCCACTCTCCCACCTACCTTTCGGCCACGACTCGGTTATTTCGCATAGCGTATCATCTCGACGCTTGCTGTCTTTGTTGGAGGAGGAATCAAAGGATCCTCGGCCGACTCCTGCATCAGACCAATCCACCCCACCGCCGCAGTTCAACGACGACAACGATTGTGACGACCCTCAGTGACGCACGCCCGACCTTGATACACATCATCTGGCTGAAAGGAACGACATCCAGGACGGCCGTCCGACTCGGTCTCTGCTCGGCACCACTTGCATCAAGAGCATTCCACGGACAACCGGTCGTCAACGGGCTCAAAGAGAGCGAAGACGACGAGCGCCGAGGGGTTCGTCCCCGCTCTGCCAGAACACGGGCTATCGAGCTGGATCTCTGACAGCCTTCGCCATCATCATCACCAATTATAATCTGTGAGTGTTCGCCGTGCAGACTGCGATAGCGTCGGACGAGGCGCTGATCAAGGAGGTTCATCAGACTCCACCGTCCTTCCGATCGTCGCCGTTCCATCTCACGACCACGCGGGGTCGACTACCGATCACCTCGCACTTGTCGAACATCATCTCAAACCCCAGGACGGACGTGAAAATACAGTCCTCATCGCATTCATAGCAGTGGTGTGAGCGCCGTGCTCACCCACTCGTCCCGCTCCCACTTACTCCTTCGTCCCTCGCCTTCTTCACAAGATCCGTCTTGGTAGCGCTCGGCCCCGTTTCGCCATGAACACCTTTCCTGCAGACGGTCTTTCGTCGGCGACCGCATCGCCTCGTCGACAAACGCTCGCCATGCCGGCCTCGCCGCGACACCGAGCCATGCCCTCCCGCATGCCCAGCTACAGTGAAGTCGACCCCCGTACCAACGTCGTCCTTGGCTTTAGCCCTCCTTCCGCCGGTCTTCCGACGCTAGCAGAGGCATCCCACCCAGACTCGAGTCGACAAATTCTCCCGCCCCTCTCACTACATGCGACAAATTACAAGCTCGCACATCTTTCCCCGCAGCTGACCACCCCGGTCGACCAATCTTTTCCCTCTCAGCCATTTCCGCCTTCCGCAAACGGCACCGACTCTCCTCGCTTTCTGCCATCCTCGCCTCGCGGTCCGCAACAGGCCGAATTTCCGCCACGGTCTCGCCGCAACTCGGCAGCCATCGTGTCTATCTCGCTTTCATCTCGGTCGCGCTCACGCACACCGCGAGGCCAGTCAGCTCAGCTGCCCGCGAGCGGTCAAGGCACCCCCAGCAAGGGCTCCAGCTCCGTCACGCCCCGGGCAGAGGACACACCGCTCAAGAATGAGGTGTATGTGCAGATGGCCGGGGACGTTTGGGCACCGGGAGTGGATGACTTTGATGATTGGCAGCCGACTGGCGGGATGTTGCTCGGCAGCGACGAGGAGGCGGTGGAAGACGAAGACCAAAAGAACTGGGCAATCGACGACGATGACGAGAACAGGCTTGTGAATGACGTCTTGAAGCCGGGGATGCTGTTCGGAGAGGGACTGGAATTCCAAGGAGAGGTGGTTGCTCCAGCGGTTGGCCGTCTCAGCGGCGACTCGTCGGATGAGGGCATGCCTCTCCGCCGTGGCGGTAGCGAGGCGCCAAAGGCGCTGCGGGGCATGCCAGGCGTGCACCACCATGGACGAGATCGCAAAGCATACGAGGTGGTCAGGCAACTGGGCTCGGGGAGTTATGCCGTGGTGTACCTAGTCAAGGAGCGCGGAGGCCGGAAGCGAGAATATGGTGAGTGCGGCGTCGGCTCTTGTGAGACGCCAACTGACTGTAGCCCTTAAATGCCTCAGCAAACAAGATCTTGAGCCGGAACAAATCGAGACGCAACTCTTCGAAGCGACTATTCACCTGTCACTTCCGATCCACAAGAATATCGTGACGTTGCATCAGACGCTGCAGACGAAGAAGTGGCTTTTTCTCATGCTGGAATTGTGCCCTGGAGAGGACTTGTAAGCCTTATACAATCGCTTGACTTCAGCCCATTGCTGATGTCAGGTTCTACTGGCTCGAGAAATCGCGAGACGCATCTCCGCCCCCGGCTAATCATCACCTTCCGGACGAACGATCTGCGCCAATGTCATCGTCCAAATTCTCCTCTTCGTCTATCCCCTTCTCCTCATCTCAACTATTCTCCGGGTTTAACTCGCATCTCGGCTCGTCGTTCTCCAACTCGCCTCGGGCTTTCTCGCCTTCGACAGCTGCATCCCCAGCGTCGTTGCTCTTTGCGCACAACAACAACCACGGCACGCCACACCACTTTGCGCCCTCTATGACGCCGCCTACCCCAAGTCTCCTCTCGTCCTTCTCGGCCAACACCCTTCTGTCGAGCCGCCGACTGCGACTGATTGCGTCGATGTTCGGACAGATGTGCGAAGCTGTCGCTGTCTGCCATGACGCGGGCGTCAGTCACCGAGACATCAAGCCCGAGAACTTTATCTGCTGTGACTCGATCGAGCTCGAAACCGCAGTCGATGGCGACAACGACTTCGGACCGCAGGCTAAGCGCAAAGTCGTCGTCAAACTAACCGACTTCGGCCTAGCTACAACCGAGGAGGAAAGCGGTGACGTCGAATGCGGAAGCAAGCCGTACATGTCTTACGAGTGCCGAAACAATCTCGGACCGACGTATTACCCGCCCGCGGCGGATGTATGGTCGCTCGGAATCGTGCTCATCAACATGCTGTTCCACCGCAACCCGTGGAAGGACCCAACCGAGGGGGACATGAACTTTGACAACTTCCTCCGCGACCCGACTGCGTTCTTGTTGACCAAGTTCACCGGCATTGGGCGAGAAGTCGCGACTTACCTCGCTTGCCACGTCCTGTGCACCGAGGTGGAGGACCGTGTCACCGCGAGGGATTTCGGTAAATGGGTCAAGACGCTGCCGGAGATGATCGCAGGGCGAAAGGCTGTGCGGGATCTCAAAATGGCGCGGATCGAGACGAAGTCGAACGCGAATAAGCCTTTGTCGGCGGCGGACCAGGGTTTGTTCGCCAAGTCACCAGTGCAAGGATCGGCAGAAACTTTCCGCAAGTCCTCAACATCAGCTCTGACATCGTCCGCGCCGATGTTGTCCCACCTCCCGCCGCCGGCCCAGCTCTCCCACCATGCTTCAACGCTGCCTACGCCCGATCTGATAGACGGTGACGATGCGGATGGAGACGAGATGAAGTCTGCTACGACTGTGGACGAGCAGCCTACGCCGGTTGACACGGACACATACCCCTCTCCTCAGGGGACACGCGGCGAATCGCCTACAAAGGGCGCCGATCCCGACACGGACGACACAAGGTCACTATCCACGCACAAGCGTCGCAAACGAGGCGTCCGAAAGGGCAAGGCGGCCCAGGCAGCTCTCGCTGCGGCTGCTGCGGGCGATAGTGTGCCTCAGGAAGAGCGGGAGGAAATGCTGAAGGAGCTTGCACAGGCTTCACAGAGTCTCGCTCGACACTTGTCGAAGACCTCTCGACCAGGCTCCGAAATCGACCCGACCGATACTGTCGAATTCCCGGTGCTCGGCACAACCCCTTCGCAGGCTGCCGCGGCGAAGAAGTCAAAGTGGAAGGACATGATGAAGCTCAACTCTGCCAACCCCGAGCTGGCGGCCCTCGCTCGACGCGTGGCCGAACGAGATGGACAGAGCGGTGGTAATTGGTCTGCGCCTGCCGAGTTGCAGCACAGCGCAGCCAAGCGCCTCAGCTCCAGCGCCGTTCGTCCGACCTACAAGCAGACTGCCACGGTATCCTCCTCAGGCATCAGTTCGACATTCTCGGCATTCGATCCGGCCTCCACGCCTGTGACGAGCGCGAGTGGCGGAGCGGAAGAGGACGACTGGCGAGCCCGGGCTGTCGAAGCGTCGAGGGACCGTGAGAGGAAGGATGAGGACAAGGAACGCGCTCGAAAGGCTCAAGCTGCCGCGAAAGCCCTCACGGCGGGAATGGAGCCTATGGGCGCCTTCGGGGCTAATCGACCGATGATCCAGGGCAACCCGGGACATCCGCGATCGAGCCAGCACCCGCCTCGGCCTGCTCACCCGCACGCAAACTTGTCCAGCCACATCTCGTATCGCCTTCATACGATCGACGACGAAGACGCACGAGTCGAGGCGGCACCACGTGTCCATTCCAAGGCGCAGAAGATCTCCTCGACTGCGTCACCGACGTTGCCGAGCAAGCCTGACTATCGGCGCGATAGACATGCGACGGACGCCGCCTTGTCTGTTGAGACGGCCTCGACGCAGCCGACGATGTCTTCCTACAGTTCCGGATTCTCTTCGACCGTGGGACCGCCATCTCTGGGGAGGGACGCTCTGCCTTCGCCGGCGGCACACGCGGCCGCCGCGGACTCGCCGCATAGGCCGAAGCTCAAGGGTCAAATCCAGAGCCTGGCCAAGATGCTGTCGGGTCTGAAGACTAAGGGCAAGGATTGATTACGCGGCGTTGGAGGATGCGTTGGAGGTCGCGAATGGGATTTGAGCCCAACGGGGAGAACGGTGAGGAGCAGGAGGAGGAGAAGAGGGAACGACGACTGTTGCTCAACCATCTCGTCAATTTTGGGGTACTAAACACCCCTGTCATTCGTTTGTGACTCGGCTTGACAGAACGACTCCATGGTCAAATGGAGAAAATGTACTTGACTCGAAAAACCCAGCTCCCGATTACCTATCATACACACAACCCACACATTTCAACATACATCGCATTTGCCCGGACGAAACACACTGTATATACAAACCATGTACGAGAGGGAGCTCGAGGAGGCGGGCAGAGAGGGTCGCCGAGGGAAAAAGAGGGCGCGAGGGTGGGGAGTTGACGCGGAGAAGAGAAAGAAGAAGAAGAACAAGCAGAAGAAGCAACTCCAATGCATGTACATTACCCTTCGGAGTTCGCTGTGCATCAACGCGTCGTTACAGCGTAGCAGTAGCAGAGAAGCATTCGAGCATACGAGCAGGTGGGTGAGCAGATTGGGGTGCGGTACGAGAGGGACTCTCGACGCACGCCCGAGGGCGAATGTTAAACGGGTAACCCGGTTTCACGCGAGTGACTTTTGTGTGCCATGTCAACAACGGCCATATGGCCGCATGATGCACCGTCTACATTCAACACTAGTCACCACCTTGCTTGTGACATCTTGCAAGCATACGCCTTAAGCATGGCTCTTGTACAGGAGCCTGTGAGAACGCATCACGACTATTACCCGACCCGAACAACGCACGCTCCGGCGCAGACGGCTGCTCCGGTTGCTCGACCAGCAACGACAGCGACTCGGACGACAAAGCCGGAGGAGAAGAGGTCGCCCCCTCCTGACCCGCCTTTACGCATCGTTGATAGGGTCAATGGGTGCGAGTATCGGCGTGGAGGGCTCCTAGGCGAGGTGAGTTGATCAGGCTGTCCTGTATCACAGCTCACGCTCAGGGCGGGTTTGCGCGGGTGTGGGAGATTGAAGATGAGCAAGGCGTCCGGAAAGCGGTCAAGGTCATAGCCAAGTCGAGCATCACCTCGAAGAAGAACAAGACCAAGGTGGGATAATTGGACTACCTGTGGACAGTCGCTAAACCGCAGCTTTGGGCGGAGATCAAGCTGCATCAGATGCTCCGGCACCCGAACATTGTCCGCTTCGAAGACTGCTTCGAGGATGAGGAGAATGTGTACATGGTTCTTGAGCTATGCGACCATGGCGTGAGCGACAAAATTGACCCTAGGCTCCCTCTCAGCTGACGCGCAGAGCTTGATGGATCTGCTGCGCAGACGCAAACGGTATACGGAGCCCGAGGCGCGGGTGATAATGACTCAGCTTATCGGCGCTTGCCAGTTCATGCACAATACCAACGTGATTCACCGGGATTTGAAACTCGGCAACATCTTCTTGAATGCCGAGATGGACATCAAGGTGGGGGACTTGGGATTGGCGGCGTTGGTCGAGAAGCCCGGAGACCGTAAGAAGTGAGCTGGACAGTGTTCGAAGTGGGTCAAGCTGAAGACAAGGACGATCTGCGGGACGCCAAACTATATTGCACCGGAAATCTTGTTCGACCAGGCGAACGGGCACTCATTCGAGGTAGACATTTGGGCCGTTGGAGTCATTCTGTGAGCTCTACCAAGTCTATCAATGGGCCATAGCTAATGAGCAGGTACACATTGACCGTCGGCAAGCCGCCGTTTCAAAGTAAAGACGTGAAGGCGATATACAACAGGATCCGGGAGAACCGATATGATTTCCCGGTCGACAAGCCCATCTCGTCTTCGGCTCAGGACTTGATCATCAGCCTGCTCAACCCCAATCCTGGTAAGTCGCACGCTTCGTGGTCAATGACAGATGCTGAGCAGCAGAACACCGTCCCACACTCGATGCCATCTTGAAGCATCGCTGGTTCCTGGACGGCGACTTTCCCGACAGGATCCCAGCCACCGCAATGGACGGCACACCCACTTTCCCTCCTATCTCAGTCAACCAGAGTCGGCGGAACTTCTACAGCGTCTGCCAGAAAGCCAAGATCGGCGTCGAGCTTCCGATACCATCTGTCGTCGATGCGACGCGCGTCCGCACGGCTCTCGGTCCGAGTATCATGCAGCAAGAGCGTGACTTCCGAAATGCTATCCAGCCAGACAGCCCGGTGTCTGCTTTGCTACAGTATGTCGCCTTACGAATTATGTTCCACTGCTCACCTCAGCTCGGCGAAACAACCGCTCGTCCAAGCACCCGCTGTCATCCGCGAATCCGCTCTGCTGCGAAAGCTCAACGCCGCCGGCGCACATGCGACGCTCAGTCCCGCTCGCCGAGGCAAGGAGAATGCTCCTGGACCGTCATCGCGGCGCATGGAGGCTGTCGGCGAGGAAGATGAGGAGGACCAGGAGGTCCTGGGAGACGAGCCAAGGAAAACATACGATGCTGGAGTGCGACAACGAGAGCTCGTCAACCAAAAGGCCCGGATCGTTTCACAGATGACAGGGCGGGACCGAGCGGGGACGGACCGTTCGTCGCCCAGGCGCAGCGCTACAACGACGCCGACGGGCGGACTGCACCCCGCGAAGCGGGTTGCGGCTGCGTCAGATGCGGGCGGTCGCGTTCACCCTGCCGCTCTGAGAGTCAGCTTGTTTGATGCGACGAGGCACAACTTGGACAAGGGCCTGGAGATGGGCGAGACATTTTCGACACCTCGTGGGTTTTACTTTTACCAGCTAAGATGAGGGCTCAGCTCATTTGCAGATATCGACGCGACACCAGATGCGCCGGATGTATTCGTCGCTTCGTGGCTCGACTACTGCACCAAGTACGGTATGGGCTTCGCCATGAACGACGGGACTATATGCGTGCACTTCAATGACTCGTCCTCGCTCGCGCTCGCACCGGGCAAGCAACACTTCGACTACGTCCACCCAAGTGACGACATGCTATCTGGTCAACGCGAGAACCACAGGATGGACGCGGTACCCTCCGACCTCAAGAACAAGGTCTACCTCACGCAACATTTCCAGTCGTATATCTTGGATCGCCTAACCGGGAGCTACGAGTACCTGTACAATAACGTCGAGCTCAAATCGGGAATGGTGTTTATCAGCAAATACCTGCGGATGAAGCACGTCATTGTCTTCCGGCTATCTAACGATGTCATACAGGTGAGCTCGAATCCGCAGAATATCGTTAGCGAGAGCTCATGTCAGTTCAACTTTTACGACCACACGAAGCTGATATTATCGCAACGGGGCTTGGTCATCTCGATGATCGACAAGAAGTATGTATTGCGAACTTGGTCGCTGGAGGCGTTATTGCAGCCCACGGATGGACTGGACGAGCGAGAACAGCGGAGGGTGCAGGCCGTACTACACAAAGTGCAGTATGCTCGGTGAGTCGTGGCCTGCCTCTCAAGGGCTGCGCTGAGGTCAGCGATGTCTTGGCGAAGATCAAGAGCCATGCGGTCGCAGCAGAGGCGAAAGCGGCTCAATCGGCTCCTTCTGTACAGTCAACTCGAGTCCACCGGGATGTGCAAAACGACCACCAAGTGCGCAGAGCGGAGGAGCACGAATCGCTGGATAGGCGGTACACGCGATCGACCGCCCAGGATGAGTACCGATCGAGCCGTCCCTCGCGGGAGACGCGGTCAATGAAGCCGATCCGATAGGGGACCAGCCCGAGCGCCTCGTCGACACTCGGGAGAACATAGATTGTGGCGGCCAGACTACCGATGGGAGGGAAAGAGCATGTGACCTGGACAGTTGACGGAACATGGCATATACCACGACTTGGTCATTCACAATATTTGTATTGGTTCTGGACAGGCATACAGCATGGCATGTACAAGTGCATTGGGTATGGCGCGTGCTGGGTATAGTGTGGCTCGGCTTGCTGCGGTCTTCGCTTGGTGTGGCAGACGAGATGCGGCTGCGGTGTGGCTTACTCCCCGGCAGCGAGAATGGCGGTTGACAGCCCCCTCGCATTCGGTTCGCCCGCAACGGCATGAACGGTCACGTCCTGTTCCTCCAGGTAGGATCTCGTCGTTTCGCCGATAGCGAAGTAGCGTAGACGGTTTTGATCGAGCAGGCCTGTTGGGATATGCGGGAGGACGTAAGACGCTGATGACGGCGAGAAGAATGCGAGCCATATTGGCGTTGTGGGTGCTTCATTTTGGCAGACTGTCTGCAAAGCGACGGCCAGCGATTGCGCGATGTCGCTTCGCGGGCTTGTCGAGTAGACAGTGAGCTCAACGACGTCTCTTCCAGCCTGCTTGAGAGCGGCCGGAATCTCCTCGAGGGACTTGTCGCCCCGTATGATGAGGTACGGTCGATACGGTGAAGATCCGGTCGGACCATCACTCTTTTCCACGTACTGCTCGAGAGCGCTAGCGCTGTCGTCCTGGTCCAGGGTGCGGTCCGAGGACATCGGAAGGGCATCCAGCAAGAGCGGGACGAGCGCTCCCGCTGACTTTGCAGACCGCTCTCCCCCCGCGGCCGGCGCCGGTATGAATCGTCTCCCAGTCGCGCCCTTCTTAGCGTACTCGCTCATGACGTCCACGGACGCCGCACCGACCGTATAAAGTGGGACAATTGACCAGTCGTTCCCGCCGTCCTCTGGGATCAGTCAGGTCCCAACGCTCGCCCCGGGGCACAATCATCAAACTCACGCAGTCGCGCCCCGCTCGCTCCGGCTTCAGCACCCGCTTCCAGTTCAGCAGCCCGCGCCCACGCCTCGGCACCTCGTCGGCTCGTAATGACCACACCCTCCCATCTTCTCTGCACCTGTAGAATTGTCCTCAGCTCGTCTGTGTGGAACTTATCCGCCAGGACCGGGACGATGTGGGGGTCGAAGTCCTCGGACAGCGCTCGACAATAAGAATCGGTTTCGAGCGGTTCCGCAGGCGTCTTGAACAACACTACGGGGATCTTGCTTCCGCCCGCCGGGACAGAGGGCATCTCGACGTTCCAGAGGAGCTGTGGCCTATATTCGACGTGATGAAGGCATAATGCTTACACTGAAAGACGGATATAAGCACCGAGTCCGCAAGAAGTGCTCCAAGTGATCGCAGTGCTAGTGCTCGAAGTGGAGGTGAAACACGTGATCCGCATTGCAATCTCGACCAACTGATCCCAGCCTCCTGCAGGGGATATAGTCTCACCTCGGTCAAGGTGCTCGGTGAGCCCGTTGGCTCAGCGGTTAGTATCACGGTCTCTCTGCGAACGAAAGTGCTCGGCCTAATCGCAGAACACGACATTCGAGCCCGCGATCAAGAACAAACTCCCCCACGCCACCCCTGGGCAATATCGCCTCTCGTGTAGTACTCATCCCCGGACGGCGGCTTTCAATGGGAGACCAACGCTGCCCCGTGCAGCGTGGTTGTGATTACATTGCCGGACCCATAGGCCACGGCCTCTGAGGATGGGTGATGGGTACTACTGCACCGTGGTCCGGTGCCAACGACGATCGACCTGGACCAACATTTTTGAATGAACGTAGAGATCACGTATGAGCACGAGGGGCTCATGTCGTGTGCATGGCATTATTACATACATTGGACGCTGTGGCATGCTAGACTCGCTGAAAATACAACTACGCGATGGCCGGGCTGCGCTTGGACGCACTGCATGAGTCACGCGTTTCGGTCTGCTTCATAGCTAGTGCTTCTGTGATGCTTGCCGTTCAGCGGCTCTCCCTTTCGAGCCGTCTCTCCCCTTACAGCTCTACCTCGCCTGCACGACCTCCCACTTTTGACCCTATCGTATCCCATAGGTCGTCGGGAATCGGCCCCAGCTCATCGTAATCATCAGAGCCGTGCAGTTCAGCCGCGTGCTGCTCGTCGTCGGACAGACCTTCCTCGTCTGCACCGTACAAGATCGTCTGCGTCTCCTGAGGTAGCTGACTCGACCGGCTAGGAAGCGATGTGTCGTCGTCGTCTCCCTTTTCCATCATGAGAGCCCTGGCAATGCGCCCTCGACGCCTAGCCATCTCGGCGACATCCACCAGGCGGTAGCTGTCCGGCAGCGAGTGTATGCCCGTCTCGGTGATGACGAAATCAACCGTTGCTGGAGGGACGAACGGTGAGAAGACGACTTGAGCGCGTCGGATGAGCGTCCGAGCCGTGTCGTCGATGACTGGGTCCACCGTGTCCGGCTCTTCGTCCGGCTGAGCTCCCACATGCGTTCCGTTCGGCTTCCTCTTCTTCCGCTTCAGATCTTGCACACCGAGGTGCCTCCTCCGCTTCGTCTGCGACAGCATGACACGCACATTGACCGCATTGGCCCAGACAATGCCCAGACTCGCTTCCTTCTGCAACGTCGCGGTTTGACCTGAGAACCAACGGCTTTGCGTTGCGTAAAGCATAGGCGGTTCCGGACCGTCCGTGTAGAACTGCGATAGCATCTGGCTGGAAGACGGCGCGGTCGGAGTCGAGCTCTGCACAGGCGGGCGAGCGAAGACGTCGCTGACTTGGTTTATGACGAGCACCGCCAAGCCAAACTCCGTTGCGAGATGTTTCAATCGATCCGCAACGGCGCATAGATGCCGAGACCGCTCAGTCAGACCCATAGATGTCGAGTTGGCATAATTGCCCTCCGCACCTCGGATCAGGGCGGTGATGCTGTCGATGATGAGCAGGCGGATGGGCTTAACCAAGAGGCCGGCCTTCCCCGCTGCGCCATTGGCGGCATGTTGGGTCTGGCTGAGACCGTTGCGCGCGCGCAGAATGTGTGGTAGCTTGTAATTGAGCGCGTGTTCGAGAAGCGTGATGTTCTCGACTGAGTGGGATAAAATGTGATCGAGCAGGTCTGATGGGGCCAGTCGTGCGCGAGGCTCATGTGCTGCGAGCAGGAATTCGCCAAGACCGTACAGCCGATCTGTCGAGATCTCCCGCTCAGAAGTGAGAATGAGGGTGCCGCCAGGACGGGTGGTGAGCGCCGGTATCTGCGCGGCTAAAGCGGTCATGAGGCAAAAATGTGACTTTCCCGACGCGCTGCGAGTCAGCGTATGCCCCACGCGGAAGATCTCGACCAACCTTTCCCCGGACAGCTCTGTGATGGTCCCAACGCGTAGACCACCGCCCAGCGCCTCGTCGAGCGCCGCATCGCCCGTGCTGACCCAACCTCCGCCGCTCGACATTTCTTCCTCTTCCTCGGCGTTCTCGGTGACCGTCGAGCTAAAGGAGATCGGAGCGGGAATGATAGATCTGCTGATCTGCTTGACGAGATCCAGCGTTTCTTGGATGACTGGATACCGGAGCTTTCGATTCAGATCTGCAATGGAAGGCACGAGCACATCGGCGGCTACGGCCAGATTGGCTGAGAGTGAGCTCCTGCCATAGCAGAACAGCGCTCTGAAACGAGGCGCGACTTACCATTTCTACATTTCTGAAGTTGCGCGGCGTCCAGGCCTAACGATTCGAGAGGGAACGCAGGCAATGACATGTATGCTGAATGAGAGAGAGTTGGGCGAGCAGCGGCATTACAGCATTGATACGCAGCGAAAAGGGCGGATGGTAGATGAGAGGTTGGAATAGCAGCGTAATTGATAACACCGTCAACCACGATCGACATTCGGCGGCGCGGTCATGTCGCCACCCGGAATTGCTGTTTCAGGCAATTCTGACCGCGAGTGACTTTGTGTCAACAACTGGCCTTCGGGTGCGTTGATCCATTCTTCATCCTTCAACATCATGGCGACCAACTCGCCCATGCCCACACGGAATATGGGCACACTGGGAACACTGTTTTTGGTAGCTAGAAAGACTAATCAGGATGTGCAGAGCTTTCCGATCGACTGCTGTCGGGTGACCATTGGGCGGTGAGCGATTCGCCCAGCAGTGTTGAGCGGAACTGACAGCAGTGACTTTGACTGTGATGTGCGCTCTCGCGAGCAGCCCCCGATTAGAGCTCATGTTAGATCCGTCTCTACTTTTCCGACGTCTCCAAACTTCATTGCGAGATTCTCTTTGACCTGCTTACGAATCAAGTACGCGTTTTCCGCATCATATGGCCTGTGGCTAATGAGCAGGCCACACTCCACGTCCACGGCGGCAATGGCATCAAATACACCCCGAATGGCAGCAAGACAACCGATCAGAAGCCACCTGCAATTCTCACTCTGTCGTCTGGGGACAGCTTTGTACTTCGCAAGAAGCTCTTCCGATTCGAATACGGAGCCGAGGAAGCCCTCCCAACCTACAACACGCCTACGAAAGGTGCCTGCTCCACACCCCTCGTTACGCCTGCCAGGTCCGTTCGGCGCCGCGCATCGCACCGCCTCTCCCTCGTTCCAGATGGCAAGACATTTGAGCCTCAAACGCCCTCTTCGAAGAACAGGCGAAAGAGCGTTGGCCCATCGAAGTTGTCGCAGCACCCGGAAGAGCAGGAGCAAGTCGAAGTTGACGTAGTAGAGGCCGAAGAAGGATACAAGGTGTACATGGAACAGACCGAAGAGAAGGAAGAACAGATAGAGGCTGTCGAAGAAAAGGTCAGCTTGACTGAAACAACCCAGAGACCAGTCTCTGACGATCAGGACATCTTAGACCAAGCGGCCTCGATCGCCCCCTCGACCCCTTCCAAAACGATCAGGGTGACTGCCCAGGTCGCCCTCACTACTCCGCGCGGTTCCGGATCACTTCGAAAATCGCTTCTGCTCAAGTCAGCGAGGAAAGCATGGAAGGTCACGCAGTCACCGGGAGTCGAAGGGGCGATCGAGAACGGCAACGTGCAGATCCGCCGCAAATCGTTGAGCCCAAAGGTGGTCTCGCCTGTGCCACCTGAAGACTCGGCGTCGGAGGAAGAAGAAGAAGCGGTAGAGTCGAACCACGATATTGAGATGAGGGAGAGTCTCCGTGCAGATCACGGACCGCAAGAGTTCCAATGGGTACCGGAGGAAGGCTTAGATGCGTCCGTTATCGAATCGGAGTCGGATGCTTCGTTCGAGGCCAATGAGTCGCTTGAGATTGTGAGTAAATCTGAAACCCGAGATGTAGCTGATAATCAGCCCGGCCAGTCTGTTCTGACCTTCACGCCGCCGCCAAAGATCCGTATCGAGCATGAATCAATGCAGGAGGGTCCCCAGACGTGGCAGGATGAGAACGAGGGATTCGAATCCCTCGAGGCGGACGAAGAGGATGAGCGGGTTGAAGATGACGACGAGGGCGGAAGCGAAGACGAACAGATATTAGGGGAGAGGAGTGGTGACGCAGAGGCAGAAGCAGAAGCACAGGTGAGCGCATTCGTTCCATGGCGCCGGCAATCATGGCAGGACTGATCATTCAGCACCGCCCTTTCAATCAATTTTTCACTCCTCAGCAGAAGCGATCTCTGGGTCCACCCCGCCGAGTCGTCGCCAGCGTCGGTCCTGCAGTACGCTTCGCGACCGGCAACCCTGCTCGTCCCTCGCTTGGCCCGCCTTCGCGAGTTCGCCGTGAAGTGGCTCTCGTGGAGGAGAAGGAGATTGAGGAGTTCAAGCCCACCTTGTTTATGACGCCGTCTCGAGACGCCGATCGAGCTGAGGTAAGTAGCGATCTTGACAATGTCGGGTCGTTGACAACCAGGCTAAGCGTCGTCGACAGTCTTTGGCCACGCCTCGGGGCCTGCCAGCTCCGCCGGCAAGCTTCCGCAATGTCGCTCGGGAGACGCCTCGCAAGTTGTTCGCGACGCCGACACATCCGGCTCTCAAGCCATCGACTCCCGAGGCCACTCTTTCAACGGCTTATGAGCCACCTGCCACCCCTTTGGACGACATCAAGCGTCGACTCAGCCTATTGCAACGTCAAAGCGCTACCGCGCCTAGTCGACGCACGGGGGTAAGCTTTGGACTTCCGGCTACCCCGTTGGCTCGAGGCGGACCCATCGCGAGCGCCAGCCGCACAGTCATCTCCAAACGTCCTGCAGGCTCTGGCTTTTTGTACAACCGGTCCAGACCTCAGACAACGCTCGACGAAGCCGATGAGGAGCAAGAGGAGGATGAGAATGACGGAGGCTTGGAGGACACGACCCCATCCCGCACGCGCAACGATCATCGCCTGTCTACACCCTCTACGCCCATCGTTCAGCCCGTCCCCGGCAGTGCTGTCTCCTCGCTCTTTGTCTCGCCTGACCCGGTCTCCGTACAGACGCCTACGGTCGCGCTTCGAGACGTCCTTCCTCCGCCTCCGCCGGAAGACCTCGCATCAACGTCGTTCACTTCCGCGTCGTCTTCAGAGAACGTCGCTTCGTCATCGCCGCCCCGATCACTTGCCCAGCAGCCATCCACGCCCGACTTCTCCGCTATCAGGAAGATGGTGTACGCGCCGCTTCCGCCGAAGACGCCGAACTTTGTTGGTATCAAGCAGATGTACCCCGAGCTTCCAGCACCAGCACAAACCCCTGACTTCACGGGCTTGAAGCACATGTACCCGGCAAATGCGCCCAAGACGCCCCGTTTCGCGGGAATGAGGGAAATGCTCGCGGAACCGGCGCCGGAGGCTTCTTCGCCTGATCTGGGTGGCCTCGGGGAGATGTATGCCGGAGATGAGGATCTCGAGGACGACCTACAGGTCGAAGCGACCGAGACGGACCATTCGATCGCTGTGACTGCCAAGAAGACGACACCTAATGCGAACTCTCGTACGCGTAAGACGACCACTGCGGCACTGAAGGCGGTAGAAGCTGCGGACATGGATGCTTCCGCTCCCAGCAAGGCGAGGAGTACGAGGAGTATTGTCAAGCCGACGGCCGCCCAAACGCGCAAAGTCGCTGCTCCTATCGTCGACGCGGAGATCGAGACCAAATCGACCTCGAGCCGTACTCGACGTGCACCCACCGAGGACGCTGTCACCGCCACCAGAACTCGTCGAGCGGCCACTGTCGAGCAGGTCGAGCAGGTAGCCCCATCAATGCCCTCTACATCACGCTCCCCATCCACCAAGAAGACCGAGACGCCGGCCTCGGTAGACGAGGCGCCCTCGAAGCCGAGTCGAGCGAGCCGAGCGACGGCAAAGAAGCCTGCGGAGAAGAAAGTCCTCGGCGAAGCCTCTGAACAGCCCACTGTCGAGGCTGAAGCGTCGTCCAAGCCCGTCAAGCGGAAGGCCACGACCGCACCCGCTACGAACGGTTCCGAGTTGGCCTCTGCTCCGGCTAAGAGGACGCGGGCAAAGGTGGACAAGGAGAACGAACCGGAAGTGTCTACGGATGTGAAACCGGCGACGGACAAAAAGGCACCGGCGAGGCGAGCAGCTACTAAGAAGGCGGTAGAGCTGGCTCCTACGCCTGTCTCGGCACCTACCACAAGAAGCACGAGGAGCAGGAAGTGATCGCTGCGTGCGATGCGTGTGATGCGATGGTTGTAGCGGCAAACAGGGCAAGGACATTCTCTCCGTATGATTACCACGATGCACGCGATACTTGTGCGGTCATCCGCAGGCCCGTCTAGCGACTGGATGTAGTATACTGCATATACGCATCGCCGAAGCGAAGATCCGGAATGGCATGCTGCTGCAATGTACTGTACAAGTCCTCAGCTCGGGAATCGCGCCAATAGCCACGCGGTGTCCCTTGCCGAGCTCCCTTGCCAGCCGTCTCGATGCTAAATGCAACCTCACTCATCGTCGCTGTCCAGCACCTCGAACACCTGCTTCTGGCCTTTGCTGGCCCAGAAAGCCAACCTATCATTGGCGTTGACGCGCGCCTGTGACCGCGCCGACTTGGTTGGGGGTGTTTCGAGCGCAATGATCCCGTCGCTGCCGCTCGCGCTCTCACTGTCGCTGACCCCGTTCTGGGCCGACTTGAGCTCCGCCGCACGCGCCTGGCGCCTGCTCTTGCGGTTGTTCGAGGCCGAGGTGGTTCCATATCGTGAGTCCTCCTCGACCGACTCTTGTCCCGCATCCGCAAGTGTTTCCTCCACTGCCTCCTTCCCCAACGCCTTTGCCGCCTTCCTCCTCTTGCTTCGCTCCTTTGTAGAGCTTGATCCCGTCCCATTCTGCTTCGTGCTCGTGTTGAAGAACTCTTCTTCCTCGTCCATGCTGACGCTGGCGAATCGGTCGCGGGGCGGGGAGTCTCGCTTGCCACCAAAGATGAGCGAGGGCCTGTCCGAGCGAGATTGCCTCGTGAAAGTGTGCTCGCCGACTTCGCTGTCCGTGTCGGAGTCGAAGCGGTCCACCTCGGCATCGTCAACCACGATCGCACCCACAGGCTGGTCGAACCGGTTAGAACTTGTCGATGGGCCCGGATCACCGGTGTTCGCTGTGTCGTAGGGCGGGTCACGGGTCATGGCATAGTGAGGGAGGTAGGTGTGGATTTGGTCGATGTCGTCTTCCGACTTCGGTATGCCTAAAGACGCGTGTAACCTACCAGATTTGTGTAGGTCGTTAATCTGCGCGCGATGCTTGGTCGTCTGTGATAAGCAGGGGCTCAAATCAGCGCGCAGACACGCCACATACCTCTTTCGTGATACCCATTATTGCAGTGAGCAGGCTCATATCCTCCGGATCCCAGTCTCCGCGTATCCTCCCGCTGTTCCTTCCAACCAGCTCTCCCGTACGCTCAAACAGCTTGTTCTGAAGCAGGTCGAATGCGCCGGAGAAGATGGCTCGGACAGTTCGAATGCCGTATGACCCGCCCGATATATCGTTGTCTGCTGTCAACCTTCATATTTGATGCACGCGTGGGAGGTGCTCACCGGGATCTTGCGGGTCTTCAATACTCAGCAGAAAGCTTTGACCTGGCCGCGTCCATCTTCGTGCTCGTTTGGAGAAGTAGTAACCCCCTCTCCGGATCGACAACCCGACGTCGTCGTAGTTGAAATTCCGCCCATACAGCTCGAAGAACTCCATAAGTAATGTCCCGAGATTCGCTTTTGCATCCCAATTACCGTGACGCAGATGCGGGTGGACCTGTCGTTAGCTTGTCAACATGGTGCGAGTCGAGCAGCTCACTTGAAGAAAGCTGATAACCATGCAAATCACCGCATAGCTCCCCAAGCCTCCGGTGTACACCTCGTTCATCGATCGCTGGGACAGGAAAGCCTTGACGACGAGGACGAGTTGACGCGCGCCGGGAAGGATGTCGAGGTATTGGTTGATGATTCGTCCCGCTGAGATGCCGTTCGTCTGGTTGAGCGATATGTCCACGTTGAGTTTGCCTGCGATGAGCGTCCACCAGAGCTTGACGCTGAGACATCCACTTACCGTCGTTGGTGACGAACTTGATGATAGGCACCCGCGCTTTCGAAATGACCGCAACTGAAGTGGTGATTCGGGCGGCACGCATAGCTCCGGCCAATCTCGCGAGGAGCTCGTTCTTGTTCTTATCGGTGAGCCTGCTCGTTGACACGACGAGATCAATGTCGCTGTCATTAGCTTAGCCTATGATGCTGCTAGGGAGAGCTTGGCGCCTCAAGACACACCCGGTAGGCAGGTACAACTGCGTCTGCCATGACCCAAATGGCGTCACCGCAGCGTCTGGCCAAAGCTTGTGCACAGCCCGCATGATGAGCTCGATGGTGAACAAACGGACCTCGTACTCCTGGCGAGAAGGAGAGACATGGCGATACCACGCTTGTATCTCCTCGTTGAGCCTTTGCGTCAGATCCCAGCTCCCCTGCGGCACCCGGCAGCTGGCTCACATTTCTGCTGCATCGTGACATTCCTCCCAGTCCACATCCCACACCCAGGGACAGCCCCTTTCCGCCGCTTTGCGCTCTTCCTTGAGATTGCTCGGCCCGGGGTCGGACACCCTTCCCCGCTTCTTCGCTCGGGCAGGCGGCGAAGGCGGTCGAGAGGGGAGCTTTCGCTTGAGCGATGACGGTCCGGCGGGTATCGATCCAGTTGGAGTCCAGCTTCCCGCCTGAGATCGGGGACTCGCAGCACCATTCAATCTCGAGGGTATGGGTGTGGCTGAAGCTGGAGGAGGTGAGGGAGATTTATCAAACGCGATGAACTCCTCGGAGGCGTGGAAACCGGACGCCGTGGGCACGTCAGTCATCGTAGACAACGAGGAACGGGCAGTGCCGCAGGCGCCGAGGATAGATATGAGTGGCGAGACGGCTGAAGGCAGTCGTCAAGAAGCTGTCCTCGCCGTCGATGTGTCGTTTTCTGAGCGTTGTTGGCTGATATACACACGATCGGCAGAGGCAAGAAGTCAATAATACGAAATCAGAATCCTCACCTCGCGGTCACGTGGGTTTACGTAACAACACACTCTCGTCACCGTCAACCCGAATACAACCCGCTTGTCCCTGGTGTGACGGTTTGTTTCTGTTTCTATGTTGAACCTTGCGCATTCCACTTTGACCCAGGTATAGCACGAATCACTCATTCTAGCTCGTTACTAGATGATAGAAGGGCGAGTCGAATGACCTTGTGTATATTATAGCTCGGAGCGCCCTCCGGCACCCCTCGGGTCAAGCCCTCGCCTTACACACCATGATCGCCCACCAGCGAAAACGAGCACGATCACCCTCCTCCGACTTCGACCACCTCGCTTCGCCTCTGGACGGGCTGCTCAAGAGACGACGGCAGCAAGGTGCTCCATACGCAGAAGAGGCGCAGGACTATGTCTCTTACGCTCCACAGCACCCATCGCCCTACGACTCATACTCGTTGGTGCCTGAACCCGGTGGCGGCGGCGAGAGCTCGAATGCTCCGTGGTCCCGTTTCGTGGAGAAGCGCCGTACTCGCCAATGGGAGAAACTGAATGCGCCGCAATACCACCAGCACCTTCACGAGATCAACGGCGGATCCTTGTCTCAGCCTCACAATTACCCCATCGACAATTCTTCACCGCTACGCCCGAAATCTCTATCCCAGCCCGGGCCTGGTCCGTCGACCATGTCATCCTCTCCCATCCGACACGACCCGCCGCCGAGCTCGCCATTCAAGGCAATTCAGCGAGGTGCACCGCAAGAGGAGGAAGATGAGATGGACGCGGAGGAGCTGAGGAAGGAATGGGGAGCCGAGTACTATGCCCAAAACGCATTGCTGCACAATCTCGTCAGTTGACGTGTGGCCGCCGGCGATGAACAATACTCATGCGAGCAGCACATGACTCGAGCGACACACCACGACCCTTCTCCATCGCAGATTTTCTCCACCCCTGACCACTCGATGTTGCAAACACCCGGCGCCTCAGGCAGCTCATCGTCTTCCTTCCCTGCTCAGCAATATCGAGGAAGCGCCTTCCCACCGTCCTCGTCGCCCTTCCCGAGCCAATCGCACACGGTGTACACGTCTAACACGCAACAAACGCCCGATCACCGTACACAGGGCTTCATGGAGGTCGAGATGACGCCGGACAGAGGCCAAGAGGAAGCCGAGATGGAGGTACGCAGGCAGTACGAGGAGACGAACAGTCTGTTGGCGGAGCTCGAAGTCGTCAGAAGGCAAAGGTGGGGCGAAGGAAGCTGAGGGAAGAGAGTGTGTCGGCCCAGTGGTGTAGTCGTCAGACACAACGGGTCCAGGACAGAATGATTGCATAGAGAGTGCGTTGCTTCTTGAAAGGCGACACGATTGACCATTGAGACGTTGTATCAGCTTGTAGAATACATATAACGACACCGTTGTTCCGCCGCAAGTTCCCATGTATTCCCATAACACAAGCCACGATTGCTCATCATCGTCGACAGCTGACGAGCGGACTGAGTGAGGGGCATAGTGAGCAAGGGGTGTACAATGGCGGCGCGCACGCGAGATTGCTTCCGTTCATAAGTCGGACCGCGAGCGGTACTTGATCTTCTCCTGATCGAAGCGTCTACGAGTCATTCATACAGAGTCGACAGCAAAGATGGCGGAACAGCAAGTCAATCTCACGGACCTCGACCCGATGCAGCTTCAGGAGGTGAAGAAGCAGCTCGACCAGGTGAGTTAATGGTCCAAGAGCCGTGCACCAACTGACCGGCAGGAGCTCGAACACCTCACAACCTCGTATCAGCAGCTCAAGCAGGCTCAAGCCAAGTTCCGCTCCTGCGCAAATGAGATCAACGAGCTCACTCCTGCGTCCAAGGGTCAGTCAGGAGGCGCAGCCATCCGTACCCTTGTCCCAGCCATCAATCGAAGCTTCTACACCGGAGCTGCCGGCTCCCAACTCATCCTTCCCGCCAGATCAAGCTCACCCACAGGCAAGCAGGTCCTGGTACCCCTCACCAGCTCATTATACGTCCCTGGAAAACTGAGCGATGTGGAGAACGTGGTTGTGGATGTCGGAACGGGCTACTACATCAAGAAGGTACGTGCCCGCCTCTGAGCTCGTGTCCCTTCTGCTTCCTACCTTGAATCGGGCTCGTGCAGATGACGGCCTATCCTGACTGGCAGACCAAATCCGAAGCCATATCACATTACACGAGCAAGACGACGTTCGTCCAGGGCAATCTTGAGAAGCTGCAGCAGACGATAGAGCGCAAACAGGACAACGCGCAGGCTGTAGTCCAGGTTCTGCAGATGAAGGTGCAGGAGGCGCAAGGGCAGGCGGGGCAACAACAGTGAGGAAGTGTGATCTTTGGCCCTAAGAGCGCAGGTGAGGAGCATAGGCGACACGACTACTTGTACATCCAGCAGTATACAATATCATGCATTCATACCCTTCCGCCGGTCGGCACCTCACACGACCCTCTGGCCCACGATCCCACGCATTACATGACCTTCCTGAGCGCCCCGTCCCGCTCATCTCCACTACGTCCAGCCATCTCCGACTCCTCATCCGCCTTGGCCGTCGTGATGCCCCCTCCGAGCAGCACCACGAAGACCACGAGCGCGATGATGCCGAATGTCTTGCTCGAATCTCTGCCCTCCATATCGCCCGGTCGGCGCGTATGTGGCCCTCTCCGTCTTCCTCCATACGTCGCATTGGGTGCGCCCGTGTGGCTTCCAGCGCTATGACTGTGCGAAGTGAACATGTTCCCACTGCGGACATTGGCGAACTCCTCGCGGAATTGCTCGCGCGCGCTGGCCCACGGGTCGCCGTATGACCCGGAAGAGGCGCCAGAGTATCCTGGTGGGGTATGCCGGCCGTAGGGCGAATACGTGCCAAAGCCGGTGGGAGGGGCACGAGGAGGCGGACGGCGCGTCGACCAGGCGCCGTGCGGGCCGCTGCGACGCTGGTATGGGTCTGAGTAGGGTGACTGATGCGAGTGTGTGCGGAAGGAATAGGAGCCGTCGGTGGTCTGCGACGGAGCGGACAAGGACTGATCATAGTCGCGTCTGAACCTCAGCTCTCGTTTGGCGTCGCAGCAGCCCAGGGGTGCAGCCGGTCACTCACCGTTTCGCCTCGTCACCGAGAATGCTGTACGCCTCGTTGATCTCGTGGAACTTCTCCGCACTGCCCCCAGGCGTATCTGGATGCGTCTTCTTCGACAGCTGCCCATAAGTCCAGGTCCGACAGAGAGGACTATGCCCTTGACGCTGCACGCGCAGAAGGGCAAGTCCGGCGATAGCACAGAGGAAGAACCGAAACCCTGCTCACCTCGTAGAATTTTGCCTTGATCTGCTGCTTCGTGGCATTTTTATGCAGCTTCAAAGACCCGTAATGATCGTGCTGTCGCGGCATGTGTGACCGAGAGCTCGACGCAAATGTCCTCTCAGCGAAAGCAGCCGTTGCCCGCGTCGATCGGCGAAGAGCGGCTGCCGACGTTTCTGCAAAGTGTAGCTGACCGCGCATTTCGGATACTATTCGTGCCGCGGTTCGTACCGACATGGTAGTAGCCGGGATCTTCAGCACTCCAAGGACGGGCTGGTCGGTGGGATGTTACGCGGAACACGTAGAGTCGTGTGGATGACAGACGTGACAATCGACGAGCGGTCGTCTGCGGTGGGTGACCAGCGGTGGAGTCGTGCCTGGCTCTCACTCGGCCGATCGGGCAGATAAAGAGGCATTCACCGTCCGTTCCACGACGCGCTGCCACTTGTAGTGCCATCACCGAGTGCATCCTTCCCACAGACAATGCAGCTAACATGCTGCATTCGAGACACCTTATGCGCCGTTATGTCAATACGTATAACAAACGACACGCGTACAAAAGGTTGGGTAGTTGGGTGTCTTGTCGAGTTGTCGGTCGGCACCTCTTAGTCTTCCCCAGGTGCAGTAATACTCTTCACCCATCCTCAGCCAACTGCCC